>MU750712.1:0-70508 GCA_026770625.1 Nicotiana glauca | reverse complement strand
TGGATTTGGGTTGCAATCAATGCACACCCGAATTTAAGGAAGTAATTTTAATTAAAATCGTGCCTAACGGTTCTAGCGTGATGATATTTGGGAAAGGCCATTGAAATTTGCTAAAATAGCCCCTCCATATTCTAACTATTTTTTAATAATCAATTATCGAGGGCCCCGCAATTATTTTGGGTTTAGCGAGGCTCATCTCCAAATTTTGGCCATTTTGCATTATTATTGGTTTTAATTTAAGAATTACGACGTCATGAAAATGCGTTTTTAACCTCGTTACCACCAGAGTACACGTGATCATTAACACATTTTGATTTCGCCGAGATTTGGATTTGGGTCACATAAATGTGCACCCGAGTTTTAAGAAGGTGATTTAATTAAACTATTGCCTAAAGCAATTTCATATTTGTAGTTTGCGAGGGCCACAGAATTTTCTAAATGGCACGCCTCGGAATCTAAGGATTAGCACGGAATTAATTAAATGTGGGTCGTGCATTTGAGGTTTTATTAGGCATGGCTCGCCTCAATTTATCCTAACAGCATTTTTGCATTGTAGTAGACATAATTGAAAGTCAAATTAATCATTCCCTAAGTAAAAACGAAGATGACTGAAAGTCATGAACTCAAACCAATATGAATCAGCCAAACCTTCACCGATCTTAAAACGACTCTCTATATGCTTATCTTCATCATTAACAACAATAAACAAACAAGATATATATATATAAAAAAAAGGTGAACCCGCGGATTAATATAGCAGCTCCAAGACATGTTCAAATACAAGAAAGAACAAATTCACACAAAATTTGCTTCTACATGCTACTTTTCAATTGTTCTCGTAAACTAACCATCTAAAGAAGACTTCATACAGAAGCAATAAAGGAGAAACTGAAAATGGAAGATACGTGGAAAATCAGATTGTTAGGAGAAAACAAAAACGTGAAAATATAGATAAGAGTGATGGAAAAACTTGCAACTACCAAGTTAATAACAAGAATTTGACATTTACAAGTTAAGCAATAGGATTATAGCACTTCATAATATCAGTAAGGTCCAAACAGTAATGACTCATCCGAATGAATTAATCAAAACCTACAGATTAATACGTCAAGCCTTGTTATGAATTCCCATTAACAACAAAATCATCTTAAAATATGCATGACTTTACTAATTCGCACCAAGTTACAAGAGCAAGGCTTTTTGCAAAGGTTCTAGCTACACTAAATCTCAATAAAAATGGATTTTCTTGGGCCGTAATCTCTCATTTCCCAACAGATTCTCGATTGACAAGGAAACAATTATCATTAATCATACAGCCCTATACAAAACCATTTGTAATTAGTTTAACCCTTGTAAGCTCATCTTAAGCATGATCACTTAAAACGTTGGCATTTAAGTGAAACCTGAAATTTCATCAAAAGACCAGTTCCTATAACCAACCTTCCAACATCATTCTTTCATCAAAAAGAGGAGAACAACTGAAATTTCGACTGTCTTCCGTCAAAATCCAACCTCGATAATGCCCGGAAATAAACAGAAATAGCTTTTTGAAGTCTAAAATATATCCGAAGCACAGGGAAACGACAGCTGAAACCATGCTGCAAACTACATCATTAAACAGCACAAAATAATACTGAACTACTTGTTGTTACCCTACAACCACACTCTTAAGAAGGATTTTGAGCATGCTACAAAGGAAAGGGAATTCACAGGGACCTATCCATGGCTTGGCAAGACAGAACAACCTTCATACATGGTCACACAGGAGAGATTTCAATTAAACCAAAACGGATTCAGTAATGAGGTCTAACAATGAAGAATCTGTACTCAAAATTTGCACAGATCTGCTGCCTAAACAGTGCAAAACAAGGCAAGTTTTTAGCAAAGTGATCCTAGGCTAACTCAGAAGTTGAATCAAGTAAACGTTAGTCCATTTAGTCATGGGGTCCAACAGACTTCACCTTAAGCAAATAAGATGGATTTCAATAGGCCTCAAGGCGAGAAATTGAAATAGTTAAACAAATAATGAACAGAGCATTCCCTTCATGAGGGCGAATCCCATAGAACTGAATCCATCACAACTTCGATTTCCATATTCACACTATGACGCTCAAAATCAAACAATCCTATGATTCAACCTTCCAGTTCCAACAGGTGAGAGCAGTTTCATACTAACAGACTAACCAAACTATAACAATTTCTAAAATCGACGAGGTTTGGAGTCAAACGAAAACTCGACATCAGTTAAACCATATAAGCATAGAAAACGATCACTTGAAATAAACTTCTACTAACTTATCATACTCAAATACTTCAGATCATCGAGAAAAGACTCACTAACGATCATAATGCACCAAAATTGTTTCGACTACGAATCACGATTAAATGATGAACATAAACTTGACTCCTTCATGAAATTCTATCACAGAACAAAACAAACCATTTTAAACAAGACAAATCAATATCAACTGTTATATGAACCATGCGAATATGGCAGGGTCATATGTCGAGGAGAAATGTTCAATTAAAAACACACCGAGATAAATTTCAACAACATCTATACTAAAATACAGATCCCAAACAGAATATGAATGGTAGGACAAGAATCAGTTCACTACATTGCACACAAGGAAACGAGAAGGACGGAAAATCCTGAGGAAATCGAAATACTAACCAGAGAATCACTTGGTGTTTCTGAACTCAAAACCACTCACAAACTTCAAAATCTCAGTTTTATTACAGATTTTTAGACAATGAGAAAAAAATTTCGCTCAAAAATCCTCCCAACTCTCTCAGTCTTCTATGATTTTTCCTTGATTTTTAGAGACTCCTTCGAGCTCCTTCCTCACCCTGTCGATTTTCTCTTGTTCCTTCTTCTTCCAGCTTCCTTTCCCTCACTCTATGTTCTCTTCTTCTCCGCTCACCTCGCCTCTATCGCCTCTTCTGTATCGCCTCTATCGCCTCCTGTATTGTAAGTATATAGAGATGATAGAGAGTGTTATGTAGAGACACGGTATTTCCGTGTCTCTTTTAAGAGAGGGTCCGATTTTTAGGGTTTTCTTTTTCTTTTTTTTATTTGGGTTGGGTATTTATTTTGGGTTGGGTATTTTGGGTTGGGTATTTTGGCCCAAAAATATGTATATATATGTAATGTATGTATTTGTATTTTTTGATTTATGAAATTGAGATTAAAATTAAAAATTAAAAATTGTTCTAATTAAACTTCACAAAATTATTTTACTAGCCATTTGGAGTAATTTTTAATTAAAGCACTCAAGAATAAAATGAACTAATTTTATGATTTTCTTCTAATATTTTTGAAAATACGTTAATACTACTAAGAATATAAAATGCGAATCTTAAAGCATATATATTTTTTTGTATTTTAATTATGAGTTATTATGTGACTAAAAAGGATGCAATATACTTCTTAAAATTGTAAAATTATTTTGTTTGATATTTTCGGAATAATTTGCTTAGGGTAAAAATCACGTGCTCACAATTGCCTGAGGGGCTTGTGACAATTTTTGAACTGAGTAAGGCCGAGGGCCTATACTGTGAGGAACATTGATACTGATTTGAGGCCGAGGGCCTGAGATATACATATATGTCACGAGGTGGCTTGATTGATATGAGGCCGAGGGCCAAGATTTGATGCTAGAAGATGTCTTGTGATTGCGCTTGGGCCGTAAGGGGCCCCTCCAGGAGTCTCTACACCTCCAGTGAGCGCGGGTACACATTTGTGGTATGATATTGAGCCCGAGGGGCAAAGTTTTATCCGTTTACTTTACGCTATTTACCTGTTTTACCTGTTGAAAGGATATTTAAAGGATATTTTTCTTGATTTTTCGCTGATTTACTGTTTTTTAAATGGTGTTTTACTGCTTGATTATAGAATGCCTTGTTCCGTTCAGGTTAGGGTTGTGACAACATTATTTATATTTTTTACTCGCTGGGCCAGGCATTGCTAGTTCCGTTCCATAGTGCTGATTCCTCCAGTTCCAGGCGGTATTCGTAGACTACGAGGTAACTATGTGGGTCCGCAGCCCCGTGTCTCTATTATCTTGTCATTTCTATGTCCTTCAAACATTTGTACTAGATATTGGCTTTAGCAGACCTGTATCGTGGTCTAGAGATGCTCGTGACTTGTGACACCCCCGTTAGGGTTGTGTCGGGTCGGATTCCCACATTGTTATCTATATTTCCGCTATTTAGTGCTATTAAATCATGGTTAGACTATTTTTATGCTATTTAACTATTTAAGAATGAGAATTTGGTTCAATTGGCTGGCCTTGTCTTCACGAGAGGCGTCATCATAACCGTGTTCAGGTTAGGGTTGTGACAACATTAATGCAAACAAAGCTTCTTTCTTACCCAAGGAGGAAAAATACAAAGTAATAAAGAGATACACGGATGCTTTCCATTATCCAATTTGAGTATTCACACGTGACATCTTGTTCCTAATCCTAAAGACTCTCATGGTGAAGAAAAGGACAAATATATAAGGAGACACTCAATTGATCCTAACACATATCTAGGAGGCAAAGGTCAATTCAATCATCTCTATGTGCATATTCATTGGACTCTATGGCCAAAGATACAGTGACGTAGAGCAAAAAAACCAATTTCCTTTGACAAATGACGTGGTTAACTGCGTACGCGTACATCCACCTAACGTATAACAACTTTTTATTTCCTTGCTTCGTAGACCCTTTTAAAGAAAAAAGCAACAAAATGTTCAAGTATTAATGATTTTGCTTACTACAACGGAAGAATCAACTAAACAATTACATCTCCTATTCAAAACTATCGTTACAAGAATTAATGATTAACAAAAACGATTCTCACACTTTGAACATGAAATTGACTTAAATGAATCAACCATCATACAAATAGTCATTTTTAATCATTGAAATGGAAGCAAAATATAAAAGCTAAATATATAAAGATGATTATTTTTATGATTTTTCTTAATAAACTTAATTCCTACATCCAAATTATGGCATGAAATTAAAACATGGCAATATTTTTTATGATTTTCTATTTCAAAATATTAGAAATGCATGAAATGCAACTAAATAAAGAAAAACTCCTCAAAATCAATTAAAATTATTTTAGATCTATTTTTAGTAGTTATTTTTATATAGGGCAAAAATCAGGTGCTCACATACGCATGTGCGACCTCTTGATAGCAAATGCGGACGAGGTGTTTTAAGTGAAAAGCCGCACCAGCGATAGAAATTCCGCAGGTGCGAGACCAGATATGTGATTCTTAGCCCACATGTGCGATAATCACTGGGCAGAAAAGGGCAGGTTCGAGTGTTTCAAATTCATTTCACAAAATTCCATTTGAAACTCGGAGAAAGGTGATTTTTTCTAGAGTTTTTCAGAAGAAATCTTTAGGTAACTATTCCTAATCCTATTTTGATCATATTCCATTAATCCGTAGTTGTTTTCTTTATTAAATTAATAAATTCGAGTGAGGAAGTTGTGGGGAAAAAGTTTCCCAACAAAATATCTGAGATTTGAGTGGGATTTAGGCGTCAGATCGGATAATTTTTGCACAAGTGATCTCGTGAATGAATTGTTGTTCTTATTTGGTAATTTTTACCCGATTTCGAGATGCGGGCCCGAGGAGAATTTTGGGTATTTTTTTATTCTCTTGCCTTAGCTTTGATTTCATTAGCTAAATTAGTTATTTGTAGATTTGGGCTATCCGGAGCCGGATATTCGTGGAAAGAGCATCCCGGGAGTTCTCCCTGTTGCTATTACTGTGTTATAAGCTGTTAGCTTCCATTGAGTTCTATTCCTATAAAATTTCCGTATTTATTTTTACTGCAATATTCTTCTGTCTTATTCCATTAAGTAGGGCCCTGACCTGATCTCTTCACTACTCGACCAAAGTTAGGTTGGCACTTACTGGTTAACGTTGTGGTGCACTCATGCCCTTTCTTGCACATATTTTTGTGTACAGATCCAAGTATCGCTTATCAGCCAAATTACTAGTAAGGCGAGCCAACTGTAGAGACTTCAAGGTATAACTACCTTGTCCGAGACCTCGAAGTCCCTATCTATTCCACAGAATGACACCCCTTCTGGTATTTTCTTCATTTATTAGACTCTGGATTATGGGAGTACTGTTTCTTTCTTAGCTTGTAACTTATGACATTTCGAGCTTTGGGAGAATTTACGTACTGTTCAGAAGTGATTATTGTTTAGAAATTAATAATGACAGAAACTAGCAGTTAAAGATGGGAAAGGGAAACATGCTCTTGAGAAATATTATGTTCAAATAGAAATTCAGTAAAGAAGCTACAGTACACTGAAATTCAACTATAAGCAAGAATAAGGAAATCAATGACAAGTGCACGACATCACCCTTCGTGCTTATATTCTCGTTCTCACCATAAGAATCAAGATAGTCGGCATGACATCACCCTTCGTGCTTTTACCTTAAATAATTATGGTACGATATTATCCTTCGTGCATTATCATTTATATCATGGCACGACATCACCTTTCGTGCTTTTATATTTACAGTATCGGCACGTCATCACCCTTCGTGCATTAACACTCACTCACAAATACCACGCACGACATCAATCACAAAGCAATTCGTGCAAGGGAATAAACAAAATCACATTATAATCCCTGCAAGGGGACAATAATATAACAATAATATCCCGTCAAGGGAAATAATATCATGACCAATAATATCTCGCCAAGAGAAATATTATCAAAAGTAATAAAATCTCGGCAAGAGAGACGATGTCATAAAAATCTTCTCTTTTCCACAATTACTTCACAATTCAATTCTCAACTTGAGCCAACACTCTACAATGTTCAATTACCAAGGATACTTCCACAAGCCTTGCTCAACATTAGAAATCATCATATTAAGCATAGACAATACAAATCAGAGTCACATCAATCAGAGAATAATACTCATGGGCATGCTTGACACCGACGTACAGATACTCGTCACCACACCTATACGTGGTACTCAACAATTAACACTTAGCAAATAAGACACTACTCCTAATCCTTCAAGCTAAGGTTAGATGAAATACTTACCTCAATGCCACAAACATAATCAAGCCTCAACTACCGGTTTACCCCTCGATTCCACATCCAATTCGCTTGTATCTAGCCATAATTTACTTAACGATATCAATAAATGCTAAATGAATCAATTCTAATGCATGAAAATAGGTTTTCTAATGATTTCCTTAAAAAGTCAAAAATGAACCCTGGGCCCACATGCTCAAAATCCGAAGTTCGAACCAAAACCTGATTCACCCATGAACGCAAATATATAGTTTGTTAAGAAATTGGACCTCAAATCGAGGTCCAAATCCCCAAAATCTGAAATTCCTAAGTTCTACCCAAAATCACCCAATTTCCCATGAAACCCCTTGATTTTGAAGTGAAATCATGTAAAAAGATGTTATGGATCGAAGAAAATGAGTTGGAAATGGCTTACTAATGATTTGGAGAAGTTGATGCCTTTGAAAAATCGCCCAAAGTGTTTTTAGGGTTTGAAGAGTTGTAAAAATGAATGAAATCCTGTCAAAATCCCAATTAACTGGTCTCAGATGTCACAATTGCGACCAGGGTTTGCAAGTGTGAACCCCTTTGGAACCTGCTATCTTCGCATTTGCGAAGAATTAGTCGCATTTGTGACTCAACCCTTTTCGCATTTGCGATAAAAGGTCGCATTTGCGATCAAGGCCTGTCCAGGCTTGGTTCGCATTTGCGAAGCCTGGGTTGCAATTACCAAGCCTGAGAATTTCGCACTTGCGAAGCCTGGTCTCGTAGTTGCGAGATCAAAGGGCCGGGCAAAAATACTAGATACCAACAATCTTTCCCAAGTCCAATTTCACTCGATGGCCTATCCAAAACTCACCCGAGCCCCTAGGGCTCCAATCCAATCATGCACGCAAGTCCAAAAATATCATACTAACTTGCTCGTGCGATTAAATATTCAAAATAATATCAACAACTTTGAATTAAACCTCAAATTCATGAAATCACTCAAGAACATCAAAATTTACATTTTCTCAAATAAAGGTCCCATTTATACAAAACGAACTCCGATTCTTAACAAACTTCATATACTCAACTTAATTATTATATAAAATGTGTACAATAGTACGGAACCAAAATACGGGCCTGATACCATCAATTTCAAACATCTTCTGTTTTCCAAAAAAACTCTTATAATTTCAGTTAAATAATTTCTTTTAAAAATTCATTTCTGAGGCTTGGGACCTCGGAATTCGATTCCAGGCATACGCCCAAGCCCTATATTTTACTATGGACCCTACGAGACCGTCGGATCACATATCCATCCGTTTACCAAGAATGTTGACCAAACTCTACTTTAATCAATTTTAAAAGCCAATTTCCTTATTTTTCTTAGATTTCACATAATAGCTTTACAAAAATGTGCCCGGACTGTGCACACAAATTGAGGTGAGACAAAAATAGGTTTTAAGGCCTCGGAACACATAATTTACTTTCAAAACGAGTAATGACCCCTTCGTTCATCATATTCTCCACCTCTAAAACAATCGTTCAACCTCGAACGGACATAAGAAAAGCACCCGAGTCAGAGAAAAGATGGTGATATAGGCTCCACACATCGGACTTAGAGCCGGACTCCCTGGTAGCTGCCTCGGCAAACTGACCTCTCCACTTAATACGAACATAAGGTAAACTCTTAGATCTCAACTGACGAACCTGCCGGTCTAGAATAGCTACCGGATCCTCCTTATAGGACAAGTTCTTGTCCAAGTGGATGGTGCTGAAGTCTAACACGTGGGATGGATCACCGTGATACTTCTGAAGCATGGACACATGAAACACTGGATGCACGGCTGATAAACTCGGCGGCAACGTAAGTCTGTAAGACACCCCTTCCACTCGATAAATAATCTCAAAGGGACCAATGAATCTAGGGCTAAGCTTGCCCCTCTTCCTTAATGTCATCATGCCCTTCATAGGCGACACCAGAAGCAACACCCGCTCGCTGACCATGAATGCCATATCATGAACCTTATGGTCGGCATAAATCTTTTTCCTGGACTCAAATGTACGAAGCCTATCCTGAATGATATTAACCTTGTCTAAGGCATCATGTACTAGATCTGTACCCGACAATCGAGCCTCTCCCGGCTCAAACCACCAAACCGACGACCGACACCGCCTACCATATAAAGCCTCACAAGGAGCCATCTGGATGCTCCACTAGTAGATATTGTTGTAGGCAAACTCCGATAAAGACAAAAATGATCCCACGAGCCTCTAATGTCAATAAAATAAGCTCGAAGCATATCCTCCAAAATTTAAATAGTATGCTCGGACTGCCCGTCCATCTAAGGATGGAATGCTATACTCAACTCGACCCGTATGCCCAACTCACGCTGAATTTCCCTCTAGAAATGTGAGATAAATTGCGTACCTCAGTTAGAAATTATAGATACAGACACCCAATGAAGATGAACAATCTCCCGGACATACATCTCTGCCAACCTCTCAGAAGAGTAGGAAACTGCCGCAGGAATGAAATGTGCTGACTTGGTTAGCCTATCAACAATGACCTGCATTGCATCGAACTTGCTCTGAGTCTGTGGGAGCCCAACAACGAAGTCAATAATGATACGCTCTCACTCCCACTCAGTAATATCCCTCTTCTGGAATAAATCATCAGGTCTCTGATAATCGTACTTTACCTACTGACAATTCAAACACCGAGCCACATATGCGACAATATCCTTCTTCAACCTCATCCACCAATAATGCTGCCGTAAGTCCTGATATATCTTAGCGGGGCCCAGATGAATAGAGTACCAGGAACTATGGGACTCCTCTAAAATCAACTCTCAAAGTCCATCTATATTAGGCACACAAACTCGACCCTTCATCCACAAAACTCCATCATCTCCTAATGTAACCTGCTTGGTACCACCATTCCGCACTATGTCCCTAAGGACACACAAATGAGGATCATCATACTGCCGATCTCTGATACGCTCAAATAATGTAGAATGGGCGACTGTACAAGCTAACACACGGCTGGGCTAAAAAACATCCAACCTCATGAACTGATTTGCCAAATCCTGAACATCCAAAGCAAGTGGTCTCTCACCGACCAAAATGTACACAAGACTGCCCATACTGGCTGACTTTCTACTCAAAGCATCGACCACCATATTGGCATTTCCTAGATGATATAAGATGGTGATATCATAGTCTTTCAACAGCTCCAACTACCTCTTCTGCCTAAAATTTAGTTCCTTCTGCCTGAACAAATACTATAGACTCTTGTGATCCATGAACACCTCGCATGACATGCCATACAAATAGTGCCTCCAAATCTTCAGTGCGTAAACAATCGCTGCTAACTCCAAATCATGAACTGGATAATTCTTCTCATGAACCTTCAATTGTCACGAAGCATAAGCAATGACCTTGCCATTATGCATCAACACCGCACCAAGTCCAACACGGGATGAGTCACAATAAACTGTATATGGCCATGAACCTGTAGGCAAAACCAACACCGGTGCCATAGTCAAAGCTATCTTGAGCTTCTGAAAGCTCGCCTCACACTTGTCTGACCACCTGAGCTGGGAACCTTTCTGGGTCAACCTAGTCATCGGGGCTACAATAGATGAAAACCCCTCCATAAACCGATACTAATAGCCTTCCAAACCCAAAAAACTCTGGATCTCTATAGTTGACGCGGGTCTAGGTCAGTTCTTGACTTCTTCTATCTTCTCTAGATCCACCTGAATACCCTCTGCTGAAACAACTTTGTAGTTACGTTATTTTTGACCTTCCTCGAGATTTCATCCATTTTAGCATAAAATGTTTAATTTAGGCTTAATATAGCCATTTCAACTTATTTTCACTCTTTTACTTTATTTTATTACAAAAAAATAATAATATATAAATAAATAGTTTTATTAGTATTTTGTAGTCATTTTTAATCTTGAAAATTACTAAAAATAGTTTAGTTTTAACGGTCAATCTTATTTGAATAGTTATTTCATTTAAGTAAATTTATTTAATAAATAAGGTAGTATTTTTAGTCTCGTTGGCGGAGTAGTGTCAAAACACAAGGCTGGGCACAATGCCAGCCTGGAGCGCACGCAACTAGAATGCACATCTGTGCACATGGGCTGAATACAAGAACATGTGCTACTTGCCCAAAAACACGGGTAGAACTCAAGAACATTTACACAAGTTGTCCAAAAACAAGAGGTAGTGCTTAGCAAAAGTGCTATACCATCACTTGTTTTTCATGTTTTGCCATGTGGGGGGCTTGTAAACTTATGTTTTTAAAGGGAAGCCTATGGGAGAGATGAGGGAGACTTTAGAAGGAGAGGAGAGAGAAAAATGGAACCTGTGAGATAAGGGGTATACACTCGATATACATCCAATATACATATTATATACAAGGGCAATGAGGAACGACCCTCTCCAGGCTTCTTCTCCATTAGCCACAATACACCATAGAAGGAGGAGGTTGCTATAGGAAAGAGAGTTAAATAAAGAGAGGAGAGAAAAAAACAGAACTTGGGAGAGACTGGGTATACATTGGATATATATTCGATATACATAGGATATACAGGGGCAGTGAGGGGCGACCCTCTTGACGGTTCTTCTTCTTCTCCATTCTAACAACCAGCCCCCCCTGTGTCGTCTTCTCCAAATGGCCCTCTTGACTGTTCTTCTTCTTCTCCATTTTAAAAAAGAAAAACAATGCCTGAAAAAGTCTGAGCTAGAGCCGATGAGTTTTCCGTTAGCAGATCCGAGGTCACCGATGAGGTTCCGATCTACGTTTAGTTTTCCGATCAGAGATCCTATTGACTCAAACAGATCTGATAGCTTAAATATTCAACAGTAAAGGTTTTTTTCTTCATCTAAATATCCCAAATGCAATGTTATATTTGTTTTAGGTGATTTGTTTAAATTGAATGCTTTGTTTGTTATATTTGTTTAGCATCTTCGATGCCTTCCCTATTTTGAATCGTTTTTGTCCGTTGCACTGTATTTTGGATGCCTAAATATGGTTTTTCACGATTTGTTTTAGTAAATATGATTCACTACATAAATTTTTGGTTCACGGTTGTTTAATTCTAAGTTAGAAGATTGGATTGATTGGCTTCTTTGAAGATTAGGCTTAAAATCAGCGTTTCAGGCTAAACAAAAGCGGTTAAAAGTTAAAATTTGCACATAGATTCATAATTGTTCAAAATCAGATAATTAAGCCGAATGTAATAGTTGAGCGACCGTGCTAGAACCACGGAACCCGAGAATGCCTAACACCTTCTCTCGGGTTAACAGAATTCCTTACCCAGATTTCTGGTTCGCGGACTGTAATACAAAGTCAACCTTTTCCTCGATTCGGGATTTAAATCGGTGACTTTGGACACCATAAATCTCCAAAGTGGCGACTCTGAATTTTTTTTAATAATATAATCCCGTTTCGATTGTCCTTTAATTGAAATAACTCCCTTTTATTATACCCCTTTTATGGGGTGTAGTGAAAAAGGAGGTATGATAGCTCTGGTGACTCTGCTGGGGATTAATGGTTATCCAGAACCACTGGTTCAGGATTCAAGAATTCGAGCTTGGAATAATTGTTGTATTCAGATTATTTATTATCTGATTTTTATTACATGTTTGGGCTTAAATGTGCTAAATGCTGCCTTTTACCGCTTTGATAATTTTTGAACTGTGCATATAAAACGTCTTCTCACGCACCCCCTCTGAGTCTTCTTGAAATTAAAATTGGGCATTTGCTTGACATAGACCGCTTTCTTTGAGATAGCCGAGGTGCTTGGCACTCGGCGAAGGATTTTAATCACATATGTTTTAGGCGGGGAACACCACCAGTTAAGCCGGAAAGCAATGCTACCTTTACACTGACCCTCCTCGGCTCGAGTTGTCCTCTCGAGTAAGCCAGTCTAGATACTTTCTCCCATAAGATCTTAACCTAGAATAACTCAACCTCATGTCGGATCCCTAGTAGGTACGTTCATTTGCATCATGTGCATTTGACTTAGGGGACTCAACAAAGGGGTTGGGTCCGCCTAGGACAGATATACCCAAAATAACAGACCATCTTGATGCAACCTATGTGCGATATGTTGCATTCATTCAAGGGTAAAAGGGTTATTTGGCAAACCAGCGATAGTTGAGGGCAAATGAAAAAAGAAAAAAAAGAAAAAAAATATGTGAAGATAAAGCGAGTAGGACCCAATTATGTTTTCTGTCAGATTTTATTAAAAAAAAGGTTTGAAAATTCTTAAAAAAATAGCATTTTTTATCGTTTTCCAAAAAAAAAATCCCAAAAAGATTTTACTTGTTTCATCATTTTTTTTTGAAAAAAAGGCAAAGATGTGTTTTCTATAAATTAGTTGTTTTGTTAATTCTCGCTCGTATCCAACCGGCCCGAACTATGCATACCTGTTTCTCATCTTTCGGGGCGTGATACGTAGGCAACCCACATAGGGTCCGATCTTCCTAGTAAATCTTAGGTTCTTGGCTTCGCAGGGTCTTAGCCAAATTTTGCATTTCTACCCGCCTTTTTTGCTAAATAAATTATTTTGCAAAAATAATCGAAACCATGTCTTGCATGTATCTAATAGGGAATGTTATTGTCTGACATAGTGTTGGTTTAAGTTTTCTCATACAGGTGTGGATATACTTACCGGAGTTTGAGCATGACAGATACCCCAGGGCCGCTGCAATCAGAAGTTGCTTGAGGAGAGTTTTATGTTATTTTTATGTAATCTTTTACTTTTTAGTTTTGTATAGTAATGTCGATTTTTTTTATTACTATTTTATTTCGCAAAAAAAAATGTGCTGTAAAAAAAATTATATTTTATATTTCCGTTATAAGTTTTCTTTAGATATATTAATTCAAGAAATGGATAGAAGAAACTGAGGTTATTTTTCCTTTAGGTAATTAATATCTAGGACTTTAAATGAATTATTTTCATGTTTTCTTTAGTATGTTGGGACCAAAATTCAAAAAAAAAGAATTTTTTTTAGTAATTCTTTAAAAGCTTTCTTTAAGGTGTTAATTTCTAATCTAAAAAGATTTCCTTTTGGGGTGTTTCTTTGGGAAATTTGTGAAAAATGAAAAAAAAAATTATTTTCATTCGACCTTTAGGATATTGTACATAGAAGAAAAAAGACAACATACTTTATCTTTGGTTTATTTTCAGAGTTTCTCTTTTAGGCAATTAAAATTGAAATCCAAAATTATTTTTTATTGCTTGTTTCGAAATCTTGCGTCATGATGTCAAATGAGAATTCAAAATATTTCTCTTTGGTTTATTCTTTAGATTTTCTTCCTTAAAAAAAATCACAAAAATATTTTTTCTCTTCTGGGGTTTTTCATAATAATTTCCCATAGGGTGTTTGTTTCAAAAGAAAAAAAAAACAAAAAACAAAAAATATTTGCTCGTTAAGCTTGAGTTTAGAATAGGTTATAGAATATTCAGTATAGAAAATTCCCAAAAAAGGGATTTGCTTCTTTTATTTCTCTTTTCTCATCAAAGTGGTCATTAGGAACGTTAGTTTGTTTATTTTATTCCCGATCTTTCCAGAACTACGCAAAGATCTGATTCATGCCAGGTCATGATACGTAGGCAACCTACATAGGGTTCGATAGAATCATTTTTTTTATTGAAAGTAAAAAGAAGAGAGGTTGAAATGAACGAATTGGGATGATGCCAAGTGACACTGTGACCCTCAAAATCATTCTAGAACTATCAATTGTTGCTAGGTACATTGCACGCAATATGACATTTTTAGTTGTTAAATGCCCTAATACTAAATGATGTCCCCATTTTGTTCTCTTTGTTATCTTTATTGAGCAGAAGGGTGGTTGTTTTGTGGTTCTTAAGGTAACTCATCAATACAACACAAGGTGAAATAGCAAAGCAGTCATGGCTGGCAAAGGGTTGAACGCAGGTGTTACTGATCTGTCTAAGGGAATTGTTGAATTAGAATCTGAGTTGAAAGAAGAGGTTTTGAGGTTGAAAAGACAAATGGCCGAAATATACCAAGCTTGGATTAGTGGGTGTCCTCCACCATCAGTCCCTAATGCCAAACACTATGCTCCAAAACCAATTTTCAAGATCTCGGGTCCATACTCTCACGCTCCTCATTTTGAGCCTCCCGGTGAGACTACAAAGCTTGTTAAGACAGTGGAGCAAGATAAGATACCCAGAAAGCTGAAAGGGTTTGAGACACCAAAGTTTAATTTGTACGATCGGTGTGGAGATCTGGTAGCCCACTTGAGGTTTTATTGCAGTGAAATGAGAAGTGTTGAAGATAAAGATGACTTGTTGATGGCATATTTCAGTAAGAGCTTGACTGAGTCAGCTTTGGAATGGCATAATCGTCAAGATGTCGGTAAGTGGCCTATATTGGGCGACATGGCTCAAGATTTTGTGCGACACTTTCAGTTTAATATAGTGACTATCCCAGACCGCTCCTCCCTATCTCAGATGGAAATAAGCCCAAGGAAAGTTTTAGGGACTTTTGGCTCAGATGGAACGAACAAGTTGCTCGGGACAGTCTTTCTATTGATAGACTGATGTTGCTGAGCCTCGCCAGCGACAAAATCCAATGGGCATTCTTGCTAAATCTTCCAGCCTCAATATCGACCCCGCTGATATCCTTGTCATCCTTCTCACTGCTACTCATATCCACAGAACCCCCAAAATCGTACATCACTTTCCCAATACCCCATCCACAATGCACCACCATATGATCCATATCCACGAGGCCCGCAATGGCCCGTACCACATCCACAGATGTCTAAATCACCCCCACAAGCCTATCAAAACCCTCCTGGATCAGGTTTCGGGCCCAATCAAACATTTAAGAATGAGAGGTTGCAGAGAAAGAAAACATTCACTTCATCGGGAGAGTCATACTCCAGTTTATTCCAGAGGCTAAAGAAATTGGACATGTTGAAGCCGATTCGGATAAAATTGCCAAACACTCATCCAAAGAAGTTTGATTTTTCTCAAAGGTGCGCATATTGCTATGATGCCTCGAGGTATGACATAGAGAAGTGTTGGCATCTGAAAGGAGCAATCCAGAAGCTTATTTATTCATGTGAAATTACCGTGCAAAATCCAAATGCAGCAGCTACTAGCCAAAGTTCATTGCCTGTTCACAATGAGATGCATATGGAGGACATGATTTGTGTGGAAAAGCAATATAAGAACTATTCTGAGATCCTCGGAGGGCCACCTGCTGCAAAGCTTTCAGCGCTGTCACTCTTGGTTCTGGAAGTTGATCATAAAAATGAGCCGACAAAAGGGATCCAAAAGCAATTTGCTAAGGACGATGAGATGAAGACTTGTGAAGGTTCCAACAATGCTGATGTTGAACTGATTGGCTAAGATGTCGTGCTTCGTAATTGGAAAGATGCTCCATCTACTGGCTAGCTAGAGGGGAGCCTTGGTGATTTATTTTGTTGTCATTTCCGTTGTTCGGGTTATTTTCAGGGTTGTAATACCAATATTGTCTTGTGATTCAAACCCTTCGATCTTTTTATTTTTCCTATTTTGTTTTTTTCGTAGACTCGTTTAGTGTTGTCTAGGGTTGTTCCAGGGTTGTAGCCCTGGTTTAGTTTGCTTGTTTTGTTGTTCAAACCTTTTCACCATCTGTCTAATACAATTTTTTATTTTTTGTTATTTCTAGTCATTTTTGTTTAGTTCTCTTTTCCTTTTGACTTTAGTGACATGATATGCACCGTAATTCTCAGCCTGGTCTTAAAGGTTTAGTTTAGTCATGAACCAATGAAACAATTTTGAAGATGACATGGACACTTGGGGCAAATAGAACATAATGCAATACTATGAAAATACATCATGCTGCATCGGATTGAAGCTAATGGCAGGTTTGCCCCAAATTGGCTGGAGCCGTTCTTGGTAATGAAGAGTGTAGTCCAACGTTACTTAAAATTGATAAAAGGCGAATATGTGGATATGTTTATCAAGTCTGGTACAATCAAAAGATGTTACAAGTGTTTTCCTTGGTTTGTTTAATTACATTGTCTGCGCTTGGCATGTTTTGAAGATTGGAATGTTGAAGGAATTTTGTTCTGCTATCTAAATACTTTGTTCTTCGTTACCCATTTGAGCCTTATTAATTTTCTTTCATACCCTTCTTTCGGAATTAGTAGCAAAGATCAGAAATACAAGCATGAAAGATAAGTAAAGAAAAAAAAAGAAGAAAAAAAAGAAAAGAAAAACAAAAATAGCAACAACAAAAGTAGTCACATGAACTACGTTCGACTTGATTCCGAAAGGATACATAGGCAGCCTCTCTCTGGGGTTCAGTCACACCAAAATAAAAATCCAAAAGTCCCCAAGAAAGAAACTGGGTATAAGTTGTGGTTGTTGTCAGAAATTTGATTCTAAAATTTGTAAGTTTGAACCCATTCAAGTTGTTTTGATTCTTCGTGATACCGTTTCTTTCTAACCCTATCCAAAAGCCCACATTATAGTCCAAAGAAAGACCTTTCGACCAGTTTTCGAGAGATACCAAGTCAAGCAAGTAAACCTGATTTATATCAGGGGCAACACTCCATTCTGAACTAGAAAAATGAAAATGAGAGAATCTTATTGGTGAAACCTCTACAACACCATAATGCGATGGTGAGTTGAGAGAAAGAACAAAATGAGAGAAGTTTGATGGTGAAAACCCTTCGGGCACTACAAGCCGAATAAAGATCGTGAATCAGATTAAATAATCAAAGCATTGAAGTCCAATTTCACGGTTTAGAGGTATAATAAGAGTTGAACATCAGACTTGCTTGACAGAATAGGCCACAGGTGCATGTCATAGTCATTAGAGTTGGTATCTATATCTGATAGGTTTATACTTTGTAGATTTCTTGTTAGGAATCATCTTTTTGCATTGTCCTTTACTATGTTTCTTTTGTCTTGTTTACTTCCTGTTCCTGAGTCTATTTGGTCCGAACAAGTGAGAAATGACTTAAAAATTTTCCACCAGCTTTCCAATTGCACAAAACGGGATCTGGCTGGCACATCAAAGTGGCATAAGTCAGGAAAGAACAACGTGCGCACTGAGTTGGTAACAATCAACATGCTTTGGGTTTCATGTGAAATACAAAGGTTTGGTATATATCAATTCATGAACAGTGCAACAGATAGAGGATGTTGGGTGAACAGATCAAATGTATTATCTGTGATGAGGTTGATAGATAAAGTGGTTAACCAATGACGAGCAAGGTCTTCTAAGCAGAAATCAAAGTTATCATGGCAAGTGAAGGAGCAATAGACCTCAAGGCTGAGTCCAGTGGTCTAAGTCAAGAAAGAACAACGTACACACTGAGTGGGTGGCAATTGACGCGTTTTGGGATTCATGTGAAATAAAAAGGTTTGGTAAATGTCATTTTATAAGTAATGCAACAGATAAAGAGTATTAGATCTGGACGGAGAAGAGATATTTTTTATGATAAGGGTGACAGAGAAATTGGTTAGCAAGCAATGTATTTCAATGTGAAATCAAAGTTATAATAGGCAAGTGAAGGAGCAGTCGCTGCAAAGTCAAGGCCACAAACCAACCACCATGTTTAAACTCACAAGTTTTCTTTGTCTGAAACAAGGACGAAAGTTATGTTCATATCAAAGCTGGGAAGCTTGAAATTTTCAGGTGTAATGCCACAATTCTGCATATGCAAAGGCTATTGAGAAGATCACACATCACCCCTAGGAGAAACACTACCTAGTCTAGGTTTTCAAGTTTTATTTTGTTGTAGGAGACACACTTCCTAAATTGAGATTTTACTCTTAGGAGACACACTTCCTAGTTTGGATCATATGAGTTTGAGTCACTGAGGTTTTACCCCTAGGAGACGCACTTCCTTGTCTAAGTTTTTCAAGTCATATTTTGTGGTAGGAGATACACTTCCTGAATTGATATTTCATTCATAGGAGACGCACTTCCTAGTTTGAGACATTGAAGTTACACCTGTAGGAGACGCACTTCCTAAATTGAGAAGTTCATTCATAAGAGACGCACTTCTTAGTTTGAGTTATGAAAGTTCCACCCCCTAGGAGACGCACTTCCTAGTTCGATTTTTTCAGGTTATATTTTATTTTGGGAGACGCACTTCCTAAATTGAGAATTCATTCATAGGAGACGTACTTCCTAGTTTTAGTCACTAAAGTTTTCACCCCTAGGAGACACACTTCCTAGTCTGAGTCATTGAAGTTTCACCCCTAGGAGACGCACTTCCTAGCTTAAATTGATTTACACCTGTAGGAGACGCACTTCCTAAATTTATAGCTCATTCATAGGAGACGCACTTCCTAGCTTGAGTCATTAAAGTTACACTTGTAGGAGACGCACTTCCTAAATTGATAGATCATTCATAGGAAACACACTTCCTATCTTAAGTCATTAAAGTTACACTTGTAGGAGACGCACTTCATAAATTGATATCTCATTCATAAGAGACGCACTTCCTAACTTGAGTCATTAAAGTTACACCTGTAGGAGATGCGCTTCTTAAATTGATAGTTCATTCATAGGAGACACACTTCCTAGTTTGAGTCATTGAAGTTACACCTGTAGAAGACGCACTTCCTAAATTGATAGTTCATTTATAAAAGACACACTTCCTATTCTGAGTTCATTGAAGTTTCACCCCTAGGAGGCGCACTTCCTAGCTTAAGTTGATTTACACCTGTAGGAGACGCACTTCCTAAATTGATAGTTCATTTATAGGAGACACACTTCCTAGTCTATGTCATTGAAGTTTCACCCCTAGGAGACACACTTCCTAGCTGAAGTTGATTTACACCTGTAGGAGACACACTTCCCAAATTGATAGTTCATTCATATGAGACACACTTCCTAGACTGAGTCATTGAAGTTTTCACCCTTAGGAGATGCACTTCCTAGTCTGGGCCTCTCAAGTTATATTTTGTTTCAGGAGACGCGCTTCCTAAATTCTGATTTCACCCCTAGGAGACGCACTTCCTAGTTTAGGTCATTTAAATTCACCCCTTGGAGACACACTTCCTAGTTTGGTTCATTCGGGTTTTATTTTTAGCAGACGCATTTGCTAGTCAAAGTTTCTTGGTTTTACTTGTAGGAGACGCATATCATAGTCTATGTTGTTAGTTTACTCTCACCATTGCATCAATAGTATAAGTGGTCTACAATTTTTCTAACAACTCACAAATCTTCCTAGTGCAAACTCGGGCAGAAAATTTCATTTGTTTTGTTTGTTTTGATTCCAGGTACCCACATGGAAAGTAAGGGAACAAAGAAAGTTTTAGCAATCAGGAACCCACTTGGAGAACAAGGGAAGACAGTACAAGTTTCAAGGTAAAGCAGCAATGTTCAAAGGAAGACGGTTCAAGTCCAACAATCAGGCGCCACATGGAGAACAAAGGGAAAGCAATTCAAGTTTCAAAAGAAGATAGCACAAATTTTAATGGAAATCAGCAAAGTTCAAAGGAAGACAATTCGAACATTGGAAACCGGGTACCTACCTGGAGATAAGGGAATTCACTTCAGAACGTAAAGCAAGTCAGCAACAAAAGAAGCTCGCGGTAAGAGTGTGAGTCAACAGTCCCAGATGATCAACAGAAGTTAGTCACAATAAAGAAAAAGAAAAAGATAAAGGCAAGAAGTCAATCCAACGTAGAAGTTGATGAAAGATGTGGCTTGCTCAAGACATAGTTGAGGTCACAAGCACTGCATACCTGGTCTTGATCCAAAAAGCTGAAGAAGGATGAACTAGCACCGACAACTAGCAAACGCCAAGGTTCAAATCTAAGGTCTGCATGAAAAATCACTCAAGACTCAAGATCAAGCTTCAGAAGACTTATAGATAGGAATATTGTAACTCATAGTTGACAGGCTTAGTTAGTCTTTTACATTTATTTTGATTTTGAAGTAATAACAGGACCGCGGACCGGAACCTCGACAGAACGGCACCTCGATCAGCTTTTCACCTCGACGGAATGGCATCTCTATCATCTTACTCACTTCTGAACTACACGTGCCTAATTCCTTCACAACCAAGGATATATAGGCGGCTCAGATACCAGAGCTCGGTCACATTCTCATTTCTCTTAGTTTTAGTCTCCCCAAATAAGGGTCGGGTCAAAAAACCTATCTAGTCGTTCTTTGTCCGAAAACGCTTCGCGTTTCCTGTCAAAGAGGGCAACTGTAGACACGTGATTTTTGACCTTCCCCGAGATTTCATCTATTTTAGTGTAAAATGTTTATATATATATATATATATATATATATATATATATATATATATTTTCACTAATATTTTGTAGTCATTTTTAATCTTGAAAAAAATCAAAAATAGTTTTATTTTAACGGTCAATCTTGTTTTAATAGTTATTTCATTTAAGTAAAATTAATTAATAAATAAGGTAGTATTTTTAGTCTCGTTCGCGGAGTAGTGTCAAAATGCAAGGCTGGGCGCAATGCCAGTCGGGAGCGCACACAGCTGGAATGCACATCTGTGCACATGGGCTGAATACAAGCACGTGTGCTAGTTTCCCAAAAAACATGAGTAGAACTCAAGCACATGGGCACAAGTTGTCCAAAAACAAGAGGTAGTGCTTAGCAAAAGTGCTCCACCATCACTTGTTTCCCATGTTTTGCCATGTGGGGGGCTTGTAAACATATTGTATTAAAGGGAAGCCTGTGGCAGAGAGGAGGGGGACTTTAGAAAGAGAGGAGAGAGAATAAATGGAACCTGGGAGAGAAGGGGTATACACTGGATATACATTCAATATAAATAGTATATACAAGGGCAGTGAGGAACAAACCTCTCCAGGCTTCATCTTCATTAGCCGCAATACACCATAAAAGTAGGGGATTGCTATAGGTAAGTGAGTTAAATAAAGAGAGTAGAGGAAAAAATGGAACCTGTGAGAGACTGGGTATACATGGCATGTACATTCAATATACATAGGATATACAGGGGCAGTGAGGGGTGACCCTCTTGACGGTTCTTCTTCTTCTCCATTCTAAAAACCACCCCCTCGTGTCGTCTTCTCCAAAAGACCCTCTTGACTGTTCTTCGTCTTCTCCATTCTAAAAAAATAATGCTTGAAAAAGTCTGAGCTAGAGCCGACAAGTTTTCCGTTAGTAGATCCGAGGTCGCCGATGAGGTTCCGATCTACGTCCAGTTTTCCGATCTGAGATCCTATTGATTCGAACAAATTTGATAGCTTAAATATTCAGCAGCAAAGGTTTTTTTCTTCATCTAAATATCCCAAATGCAATTTTATATTTGTTTTAGGTGGTTTGTTTAAATTGAATGCTTTGTTTGTTCTCTTTGTTTAGCATCTTCGATGCCTTCCCTGTTTTGAATCGTTTGTGTCTGTTGCACTATATTTTGGATGCCTAAATATGGTTTTTCATGATTTGGTTTAGTAAATATGATTCACTACATACATTTTTGGTTCACAGTTGTTTAGTTATAAGTTAGAAGAGTCAATTGATTGGCTTCTTAGAAGATTAGGCTTAACACCAACGTTCCAGGCTTAAAAAAAACGGTTAAAACTAAAAATTTGCTCATAGATTTCTAATTGTTCATAATCAGATAATTAAGCCGAATGTAACAGTTGAGAGACCGTGCTAGAACCACGGTACTCGAGAATGCCTAACACCTTCTCTCGGGTTAACAAAATTCCTTACCCGGATTTCTGGTTCACGGACTGTAATACAGAATCAACCCTTTCCTTGATTCTGGATTTAAACCGGTGACTTGGTGTCATACCTTCTTTTTACCTACTGCACCCCGTGAAGGGTGTAATGGTGGGAGTTTTTCCAATTAAAGGACAATCGAAATGCGATTTATTATTAAGATTCAGAGTTGACACTTGGGAGATTTATGGTTTCCCAAGTCACCGGTTTGAATCCTGAATCGAGGAAAAAGATTGACTCTGTATTACAGTCTGCGAACCAGAAATTCGAGTAAGTAATTCTGTTAACCCGGGAGAAGGTGTTAGGTATTCCCGAGTTCCGTGGTTCTAGCACGGTCGCTCAACTGTCGTTTTTGGCTTGAATTATCTGATTTAAAACATGATTTCTTATGTGCTTCTTAATCGTAAACCGCTTTTATTGTTATTATGAGGAAAATTTTATGTCGTTTAAAACATGTCTTTGGATCGCGTCACATGAAATGCACCCGCAATCCGAAACACATTTTATCCAACATTTTGGGATTTGGATTTGGGTCACATGAAATGCACACCCGAGTTTAGGAAGGTAATTTTATTAAGATCACGCCTAGAGTTACTAACACGTTATTATTTTGGGGAAGGCTGTAAAATTTGCTAAACGGCCCCATCCCGCATTGTAGGTATTTACTATAATAATTTATTGAGGGCCCTACAATTTATGTGCTTTGTTTGGCGAGGCTTGTATAATTTTTATTTAAAAGTTCATTCTAAAGTAAACTATGATATTCTACATTATTTGTCTCTAAAAAGGAAGCCTAATTAATTAACATGCTTGAAAGGCCCTAACTTATTAGTTATTAGGTTAAAACAAGCGCAAATGGAAAATTTCACTCGAACTTATACAAAGGGAGATTGTTTTGATTGTTGTTCTACCCATTTATATTACTAAAGTAGAGATTATAAATAGAACATGAGATTGACAATAATATTACCAAGACAAACTAACCATTCTCAAACTAATTTAAATTAACATTTTTAGATGAATTGGACTATTAGAAATAACCATATGTAATACAAAGCCATTTTTTTAACTCTTTTACAACTATTGAAAATACATTAGTATTTTAGAATTGACATCAATATTTGAAAATACAACTAACATTGTTCAAACAACCATCTCAGTAGCCTTGAACCTATACGATGATACCTTCAATTCGTTTGAATCTAGACCTCACACTCATACAAGCTTGGAAAAACAGTAGCTCACATGGTCTAAATACAGTCCAGCTATGTACATTTGCACAAACTAGTGTCATTACAAAAACCAAACATTATACATATGCAACCTTATTACTCATTAATCAGTCAACTACTTACTTAGAACAAAGAAAAGAAGCTTTATTCAAGCATAAATCTAAACAGGAGGAATTTCACAGGAACAAAGCCTGGTCAACACTTCATTTCACCTCAAGCCAAGAGTGTACAAATGTGTACCTGGAAAGAATGCAATGAGGAAGAAGAAGAGAGAAAGGTCAGCAACAGCAGTAACACAGTAATACAACAGCAGCAGAGCAGACTTAAACCAATCAACAAGAAAAATTTCCACTAGAATATACTCTCAACCGACAGCCCAGAATCAATTGTAAAACTAAACAGCAATAACGAACACCCAATAGACTCGAATGAACATGAACTTAAACCAGAAATGGACCAGCAGTTAGCAAAAGAAATTCCAGTGAGTTGAACTTGGGGGGGAAATCAGAACCACCTAACACACTCGAATTGAATCAAAATGACCTAATGGAATAGTAAGACCCAATGTATTCTATATTTTAGTCTCAGAACTGATCTTAAACTGATTAAACTCTCAAGAGATGCTCTCAAAAAGACAGATTTTCAGGTCCCTAAAGCTGATCACTCTCAAAGCTTTCTCAACTTTTTTTTCAACTCAACTGACCAAGAACCAGCCCCTAAACTCTGTCCAAACTCACTATACTTATACCTCAAGACAGTTCTGCCTCCCTACCCTCAAAAGCACCCCAAACTCTTAGGAAAATATATCTGCCCATCCTTATTCCTTAGAACTCCCATTACTATATGTTTTCTCTTTTTTAATTTCCTTCCCCACTACTATATGTCTTGTTTCATTGTTTAATTCCATTAGCCATGGGCAGCCTATTGTTTAATCATTTCCATTAACCCTCCCCATACTATTATGTCTTGTACATTATTTTATCCAAGGGTTATGGGTGCCTATTTGTCTAATACCATTATGTCTTGTTCCCCACTTTTATTAAGCAAATACAATATTTTAATGGTACATTAGTGCTTAGTGGACAGAAAACTCATATTAACCAATTCTTCCAATTTTCAATGCCTTAATCACCCCCTGATGCCCTGTGATTCCTATCCTAACCCCATCCCTTTTAATTTGTACCAAAACTCAT
This sequence comes from Nicotiana glauca, assembly GCA_026770625.1. NCBI lineage: Eukaryota > Viridiplantae > Streptophyta > Magnoliopsida > Solanales > Solanaceae > Nicotiana > Nicotiana glauca. The sequence goes on along the minus strand of MU750712.1, from coordinate 45,328 downwards.
CAGCTATAACCAATCCATCTAAAATAAGAGAATCTAGATTAATTCCTAATTAATCATTGGAACAACTAAGACTGAATTTAAGCTAAAGCTAGGTTAAAGATGAATAATTCTATTTCTCACAATCTGCAGCATTCATACAAACAAACCAAAGAGGCAAAGAATTAAGAACAAACATGGGTTATTCACTGACTTAATATTTAATAGGGAATCAAATGACAACATAGCTTAAACATAATGAGATTAACAGTAATAGGTCAACACTATGAACACTGATTAGTTTGACGAAGACCAAGCTAAAATCAGAGAAACCAAACACACACACTAATATTTTAGACTTAACATGAAACATTAATGATCCTAACCAAACAAAAATAATCATGAATTGAACTTTGTTATGGACTCGAACCATTATGAAATAGAACTTGGAAAACTCCGACTTCAAATAGCAAAAATGACAACACACCATTAATCTAAGACTGGACTCAACATTCATTTGACTGAATAAATAGAAGAAAGGAGATGAAGCAGAAGACATGTATATGGACCTATGAAACAAGTATACAAAAACAGAAAAGAAAGATAATAGAAGGGAACTGAAGTGAACGAAACCTACAATTTTAGACTCGGACTCGACTGGACCTTCTGATTTAAACCACAAAATAATATTATTGACCTGTTCTTAGTTAAGAACATGAGAATGACACTACTTTGCGCGGAAATAGGTTCTGGAACTTCAAGGCACTCGAAAAAGCGCTTTACACGAATGCGTTCGAATTTGGTGAGGGGAAGCTATGGGGGTTGTGGGGTGTTGATTTGGGATAGTTTAGAGTCGGCGCTGCCACCAGGGAATCTTGAGGCGGAAGTAGGGTCCATGCCTTCAAACTAAAATTCAAAGGGTTCGGGGGTGACTCGAGGAAGACTAGGGTTAGATATGGACACACGAGAAGGAGGGGGACCTAGGGTATTAATTTGGCGGTGATTGGGTGGGTTAGGGTCTTGGCTAACTTTTCGATCTGATATTCGAAAAAATCTACAGGGATTCGAGGTTAGCTGCTAGGATGGTTAGAATGGGGAGGTTGAGGGGATCTTAGGGTGTAAAATGGGGGTATTTGGCCGTCGGCGATTTCCGGCGGACGGTCGACGGTGGTTCAAGGTGGAAGATTTTTGGGTCTCTGAAGCTTAGAGACGATGAAGGTGGGGGCATTGGCTTTGGGGGGAGGAGGCGGGGTAAGGTTCGCACTTATACACGAAGGGGGAAGGGCGAATCCAAGCCGTTGGATCAATTAAGATCGACGGCTTGGATCAACTCACTAAGTGGAACAACGTCGTTTAGTTCCCTTCTAGATCGGGTTGGTCTCTGGGTGGAATGGGTCAGGTGAGGGAGGAGTTGATCTGGACCGTTGATCAAGTGAGATCAACGGCCAGATTGAGCATTACTAAAACTATGTCGTTTGGTTGGTCTTTGAGATTGACTGGACTGGATCATTTTGGTTAAGTGGTAATTGTGCTGTGGTCAATTGGCCCAGTCTGATTATACCTTTTTCTCTCCTTTTCCTATATTTTATTTCCTTTTTAATTCCTAATTTAAAACCAAAATTCCTAGATTAAATCATAAAAAAAAATTAACTTAAAATACTAATTAACTCTTAATAATAATAACAACAACAACAACAACCCAGTGAAATCCCACTAGTGGGGTCTGGGGAGGGTAGTGTGTACGCAGACCTTACCCCTACTCCAAAGGAGTAGAGAGGCTGTTTCCGGAAGACCCTCGGCTTAATAATAAATATTACACAAAAAGAAAATCACACAATTTGATATTAAATGCTAAAAATGCAAAGTACCTATTTTTTGTGATTTTACATTTTGTAAAATAAACTTAATTACTCCTAATTGTACAACTAAACTTTAAATACAAATGCGACCTATTTTTGTATCTTCATTAATTTAAACGAACAAACATGCGCACACAAATGCAAACAATTACTAAAATATCACAAAAAATTCACAAAAATACACACAATAAAACAGATAATTTTTGTTTTGATTTCTTTGGGAGTAGTTCGTATGGGGCATAAATCACGTATTCACAGCTGCCCCTCTTTACCCGTAAACATGAAGAGTTTTTGTGCAAAGACAAAGTGAGCGGATACGAGCGGTTTTTGCCCATTTGAGTACTCTGCGTGAAGCATTTTTTTTTTGAAAGATTTGACCGAACTTTTGATTTAAAAGGTCTCCTACATATCCCTGGGTAAAAGGGAATTAGGTCAATGTAGTTCTGGAAGGTTTTGTAGCCGGGACTACTGCTTGCTGACCTCCTTATTACACCTTGCTAAAATAAAACAAGAAGCTATACTAAATTATAGTCTTTGAATTACAAAAATCTTAACTAAATCTTCAGGATTGCTCGTGTCTCCTTGCTTTCTTGTTGGCTTGTGCTCCGTTAGATGTTTCTTTATTTCTGACTTGCCTTGTATTCTTCTCTTGACTGCCGAACTTGAACTGCTTATTTCCTTCTTCTGAGCTTTCGAATTATTTCTCCCTCGAAGTCTGAACTGCCTTCTTCCGAACAATGTTGCCTTCCTTCTGATTTCTGAATTTGAATTTATGCTGGGGGTTTCTGTTGTAACCTTTCGCTCTCCCAGTGGGTTAATGACTTCAATACTTGAAATGTAAAGACTGAAATGTATTCCTCTGTTATACGGGCAGGCACTCGACCTCAACCAACAATTTTGAAAATAAATTGCCATTCCTCTCTTCAGGCGGGCTCCTGACTTCAACAACAACTTTGAAAGTAAAATGCCATTCCTCTCTTCAGGCGGGCTCCTGACTTCAACTAACAACTTTCAAAAATAACAGGCCATTCTTCTCTTGAGGCGGGCTCCTGACTTCAACAATGGAAAATAAATCGCCATTCCTCTCTTCAGGCGGGCTCTTGACTTCAACAACAGCTTCGGAAAATAAAATGACATTCCTCTCATCAGGCGGGCTCCTGACTTCAACAACAACTTTGGAAAATAAAATGCCATTCATCTCTTCAGGCGGGCTCCTGACTTCAACCAACAACTTTGAAAATAACACGACATTCCTCTCTTCAGGCGGGCTCCTGACTTCAACCAACAACTTTGAAAATAACACGCCATTCCTCTCTTCAAGCGGGCTCCTAACTTCAACACTTGAAATGTGAAGACTGAAATGATTACCATCTTAGGTGAAAGATTCATCAGACTAAGATTTTCATCTTAGGTGAAAGTTTCAACAGACTAAGATTTTTATCTTTATCTTAGGTAAAAAATTCATCAGACTAAGATTTTCATCTTAGGTGAAAGTTTCAACAGACTGAGATTTTTATGTTTATCTTAGGTGAAAAATTCATCAGACTAAGATTTTCATCTTAGGTGAAAGTTTCAACAGACTAAGATTTTATCTTTATCTTAGGTAAAAAATTCATCAGACTAAGATTTTAATCATATGTGAAAGTTTCAACAAACTAAGATTTTTATCTTTATCTTAGGTGAAAAATTCATCAAACTAAGATTTTCATCTTTGGTGAAAGTTTCAACAGACTAAGATTTTATCTTTATCTTAGGTAAAAAATTCTTTAGACTAAGATTTTCATCTTAGGTGAAAGTTTCAACAGACTAAGATTTTTATCTTTATCTTAGGTGAAAAATTCATCAGACTAAGATTTTCATCTTTATCTTAGGTGAAAAATTCATCAGACTAAGATTTTCATCTTAGGTGAAAGTTTCAACAGACTGAGATTTTATCTTTATGTTAGGTGAAATATTCATTAGACTAAGATTTTCATCTTAGGTGAAAGTTTCAACAGACTAAGATTTTCAAATTCCGCCTTCCTTTCTTTTTAAATTATATCTTCCTTTCTTTTGTTATCTTACTTAAAACCTTCCAACTGTTGCCTTGTTATTTTATCTGCAACTTTCCAACTATTACTTCCTACTTCCTGTTATTTTGTCCTAAACTTCCCAATTGTTGTTTTCCCCTTTTGTTGTCTTATTTGAAATGTTCCAACTCTTGCCTTCCCCTTTTGTTGTCTTATTTCCAACTGTTACTTCCCACTTCTTGTTATGTTAGGATAAAAATTCATCAGACTAAGATTTTTATCTTTATCTTAGGTGAAAAATTCATCAGACTAAGATTTTCATCTTAGGTGAATGTTTAAACAGACTAAGATTTTTATCTTTACCTTAGGTGAAAAATTCATTAGACTAATCTTTTTCATCTTAGGTGAAAGTTTCAACAGACTAAGATTTTTATCTTTATCTTAGGTGAAAAATTCACCAGACTAAGGTTTTCATCTTAGGTGAAAGTTTCAACAGACTAAGATTTTATCTTTATCTTAGATGAAAAATTCATCAGACTAAGATTTTCATCTTAGGTGAAAGTTTCAACAGACTAAGATTTTCATCTTTATCTTAGGTGAAAAATTCATCAGACTGAGATTTTTTCATCTTAGGTGAAAGTTTCAACAGACTGAGATTATATCTTTATCTTAGGTGAAAAATTTATCAGACTAAGAGTTTTATCTTAGGTGAAAGTTTCAACAGACTAAGATTTTTATCTTTATCCAGACTAGCTTTGTTCCTGTTACATACAAAGAAAATTTTATCAGTTTTTAAAGGGGTGGTCGTTGTGACCTTCTTGCTGGGGATGATTTCCTCCTTCCAAACTACTTCCCTCAAAACTGGTGTTGCAAACTGCTAGGGATAACACTTTTTCAAAATATGTTATCTTCCTCCTTCAAAGACTACTTTCCTTAAAGTTGGTGTTATCCTCCTTCTTTAAAACTACTTCATTTACAACTTGTGTTTCATTCCTCTGAAAACTGCTGGGGATAACATTGGCCCCACCACTGGGGATAACACTGCTGGGGAATTATCTTTCTTCTTCCCTCAAGTGGGTACTGTCGATGCCCCTTTTCCCCCATTCTTTAAAAAGAAAGAAATCGGGTTTACGACATTATAGACAAAACAACTCTTATTCCCTTTTGAGGAATCGGGTTATGGAATTTGATGAGTCGCCACCGAAGGATTATAGTGCATTAGAACACTTTAAAGAGAAGAAGCGATTTTGAAAGAAAACCAGAGTTCGAGTAAGGGCTTGAGATTATCTCGAGGGAAAGGTGTTAGGCACCCCTCAAGATCCACTAGTGTGGTTCCCGACCATGCTTTAATTGTGACTTTAAAAGGAAGTGAGAGAAAATAAGTAAAACTTTGCACATAAGAATCACGAATAAGTTTCATGTTTTGAAAACGGTAAAGAAGACAGAAAGAGATAGTTTTTAGAAAAAAAAGGAGTTAATTTGAAAGACAGAATTAAAGAAGACACTGCAAATGAAAGGAAAAGAAAAGGGGGGTCCTAGGTTTATACAAAATAAGGATCACATCAATGTAATAACCAGCAATCACTCCTTAAAAGAGGGGTCGCACGAGATATTAGCGCACCGGTCATCATATCCATATTCTACACTTCCCGGGCCGTAAAGATTATTTAAACATGTGAATTGGTCACGAGTGCTTATTGCGTACTATTACCCGTCCCGTCCTATAAGTCCTAGAGGGTATTTAGGATCACTATTCCTATAAGGCAAGGACTAGACTGGACCCTTAGGTTTAAAGGTTAAAATACTAGATGACATACATAACAAATAGGACTTCATGTAAAGGAATCATAAAAAAAAACAAATAAAAGGCTCAAGAAACCCTCCATGGATAGCATATAATTAGCACATCTCAATCACATTTAAGGTCTAAAATGAGAGTTTTAAAACTGGAAAATTGAAGATAGTTTTTGGCAGAAAGCAGAAAATTTGATCGAAATTTCAGAATTGTAAAAGAAATGGCAATAAGTATATGGCAATTTAGGAATTAGTAAAGAACACTTTGAGACATGCTTTGAAAATATAGAGTAGAAGTGTTAAAGATGTAGTACTTTATAAGTAAAGGATAGCACGATTTTGGCCAGGAGAGGTTACCCAGTAGAAAACATAACAGAACATATGCAAGATTATGTGATTATCTAAAAAATAGGACAGAAGTTTAGTAGGAAAACAAAGCGAACTTCAGAGAGGTGAAAATGAGAAACAAGTTCGGACAGCTAAAAGATGTTGGATAGTCTAAAATAGGTGAAAACATGATTAATCGATTTATTAGGTCCTAAACCTTGCCTAGGCATTATATACATTGCCTGATTGCAAAAGGGAAGTGAACATGCATATTTGATTTCCATTTTTTAAGAGAAACTGTTAGCCAGACTTATGTTGTTAAATTAAACAAAACTAGTAGGCGTTCAAACAATTGCAACTCAAATGGAATAAAATACTAAGTACATGATATATAATGCAAATAAAGGTCCTCAAACATGATATTTAAATGCTAGTGATGGTGCAGCAGCAATCTTTATAATAGTAGTTCGTTTGTTATTAACTAATTGTGATTACAAAGTGAGTATAATAACAAACTGAAAGTAAAAGAGCCAAAAATAGGGTTTCTAATCGTGTGAGATGCATGACCTATGCAGGATGTCTATTGCACAAATAAATAAGGCCCTACAAGCATGTTTTCTACCTGTAACCCTTAAACTAAGCATGCATAGCCCTCCCATTTCACTATAAATCCCAATCATTCATTACAAATTATTACAAACCAAGATAATTAAATTACAGTAGTGAAAAAATAAGAAGTTATTCTATAGGGCGCCCTTCACCAGGCCCGAAATCTCCAACCTCACTTCTTTCGAGTTTCACAACCTTTTACCAAGATTTGGTGCGGCAAAGCTCCCTGAGGGCCTATTGGGTCCCTTGGCCTATACCAGACACCCAAACAAGTTATATTTGAACAAGTGCAAGTGTGGAATTACCAGGCTTGTGCATCAAAGTTCAGTGGGTATTAAAGGTACCCAAAGCAATGCTTACACGAAGGGAATAGAAACTAAATTCTAGGAATAGTAAGATTGTGATAGGGTTTAAAGAAATTGAGTTAAAAACAGTTAAAAGATGAACCATATAGAACTAGTTTTGAAAGAAAACAACAGAAAAGTATGAGAGGAAGGTGAGTGAACAATATTTGATTAGAGTATTACACAGTGTTCAGGGAATACAAACACAAACAGGGGCAGGGGACATGGGGACAACTCCTATGTGAGAACACAATTACTCATACACAGACATCAAAGAGAAGCACTTCATGGATTTAAACAATCATAAAGGTTTCAAACAAAAAGGGGTCAGGATTACATGTTGGTAATGTACTGGACTAAGGGACATGAGAGACATGCATTAATCAAAATCAGTAGACATGCTGAATTGGGAGAAGGGTAATCATATCAATGAACTAGCAAAGAGGCATGCTAATTGCAATGTAAACAGCAGAACCATAAGTAGAAGCATACAAGAAACAAGAGAAAGTGCAATACAAATAAAACACATGTCGTTTTGATGCTATAAATCAAACTGGAGACATACCAATTGAATGTAAGGTAATGTTGAGCAGTATGGAGCAATAATATGCAGGGTGGTGAGAAATAATGTGCAGAGAAGTGAGCAGCAATATGCAGAGAGTATGCAGAGAGATGAGCAGCAGAGTAGGTAAAGAAGTGAGAAACAGTAGGCAGACCAAAGCAAGTAGCAATGTAGAGAGCAATAGAACAGTAAAGTAGCCTAAAGCTCAACTTGGGTTTCAAACCAGTTGAGTAATCAGCAGTCACAAAGGAAGTGAGAGAGGTTATGTAGAAGCAAGAGAGAACACTAAGTACGTTTTTGTGTAAGAGAGAGTTCAGAATAATTAATTCTGTTCATCTCTATGCTAAAGAGAGGGTAGAGTATTTATAGTTTTTGAAAACCAATCGAGAATAGGGTAACAAGTGCATAATTATAGAAACAATACCAATTGAAATCAATCGCAGGACCTAATTCATTTTAACAGGGAGTCGTGATTTGAATGGAGGTACAGGTTATATATATAAAGGAAAGAATCAATTAGACGACTGATTACACCCTAGTAAGAGAAGTAAGGCATGTAGTATGTAATAAGGGCAAGATACATAATGCTTCAAGTAAGGAAAGCATATACTGAATATTTGAAAGCATATTTAAGAGCACAAATATGGTAAAAATATAAATTTGAAAATTAGTCAAAGAATCACGGACGAGACTAAAATCAGAGGGAATCAGTGCTAAGCATAGAGAGCATTTCACAAGTAAGGAAATAATTCAAAAATAACAGTAAGAACTTATAAGGAAAACACATACAAATCAGGGATCCGAAGAGATGCACAAAAATCAGTAGAATAACAGTTAGACCTATAAACTACAATAGGCGTAAGAATCAGAGAACCCTAAGTAGGAAAATCACAGGTTCAGTAGAAGACCCGAACCGTAGTAAAACTTAAAGCATGGAACTTGGATTAACCAGAAAACCACACAAACAAATTCATAATCCAAACATAAACACATAGTACAGGCATAAGCACATAATACTAAAAAAAAAAGCAGAAGATATAGTGATTTTGAAAGGGGTTCGGAAACCCTTGTTTTGAAAAGAAGAATAGAATGTTGAAAAACTTGAATTAATCAAAGAAATCGAGTAGTGAGTAGTGTAAAACACAATGAATTAGCTGAAAATAATTTTAAAAAAGACAGAGATTATGAGATTTAGGCAAAAATTAGGGTTTTGCAACAAATCAGTGAGGTAAGGAACCTGGCTGTGAAACTCATTAATAATGGCATATATAGTACCATCGGACTGAAAACCATCGAAGAGGAGGCCGGAAATAAGCCAAGCAAGGCTTCCAGTGACCATCTCGCATGGTGGAAATCCCTGGAGCCTCAAAACTTAGAGAAGATCAATGAGACAAGGCTCTGTGGTGATGGTGGTCGAGAGAAGTGAGGATGGAGATGGCCGGAGAGGCGATGAAGATGATCGGAGAAGAACCAGAAGGTTCTGGAGAGAAGATGGAGACGAAGAGGCCAAGAAAGAGACCGGTCTCTATGAGAAATAAAGGGTTAAGGGGGTCATTAGATTTAATTTAGGAAAGATAATCTGGGCCATTGATCTCATTTGATCAACGGCTCAGATCAGACCAAAGCTGGACCGGGTTAATGAATTGGGTATGGGTCGGGTTAATTTGGGATATGGGTTGGTCTAAAATGGGGTTCAATTGGGGTGCAATTTGGGCTAAATTTGTAATGAAATAGGGCCAGATTTTAAATAGCCACTTCTCCCCGCTTTGTTTTATAAAAAATAATAAAAAGATTTCTGAAACAAATTGAAGGTGCTAAATTTATAAATAATATAAAAATATTAAATTAAAAATACTGGAACTAATTTTATGATTATAAAAATGCTATTAATTATGAAATAGGACATAATTGCAATTATATGCAATTTGGTTTTAGAAATGCCAAATAAATTGGTAAAAATATGCAAAAATTACCTTAATTATATTTTGGTGTAAAATTCACCAAAAAAATGATAATTTCGGAGATAATTTGTATTTTGTACTGTTAAAATAGAGAGTGAATTGACTTTTTGTTTTTTTTTAAATCTAAAAAAATTGGGAAAAATACTAGAACGTTTGGGCATTTCTTATATATTCATACATATGCTATTTTTGAAAGAATTTTGAGTATAAAAAATATATGTGGATAAGTTGGGTATCAACAGGTACCCAACTTCAGGAAAATTTTTAAAATGGAAGAAAATTTTTCTACCCAGCTTGGTAATCTTCCTTGTATCATACCTTTCCGCCATCAACAACATTTCCTGCACCTGTTTCAAATCAAAGAAAAGTTTTGTCAGTTTTAAAGTGTGGTGGTTGGTTGTGGTACTCCTACTGGGAATGGTTCTCCTTTTCTCTTTTCCCTGCTCTATGTCGTCCGGCCATCTTGAAACTTGGCCGATACCTTCCGACCTACTTGACGGTTCCTTGTTCACAGACTTCTCTACCACCGTTTTCCACTTTTATCCTCTTATCTAACCCCGTATATTTTCCATTACAACTTATTCCCCTTGAAGATTTTGCAATGTTTTGCCGATAAACCACTTTCTTCGTTCATCTGTGTCACTAAAATACCTTTTCTGGTGGCGATATCCCTCTTCTTTTTGTGGCATAGCTTGGGAACTTGTATTTTCTCGACCTTTGAGTCTTATATGAATTTCCCAAATTTCGTCCATTGCTCTCCGCTGGCCTTGGCCCTGAGGTCTATTAACTTTGATTTCTACAGGGATATCCTTCTTGACACTGGTCCATCCTTTTGTCAATCTCATCTTGCTGGGGATATCCTTCTTGGCACTAGCTTTACGCTTGTTCCTTCCTAACTTATACTACTTGGATGTACTAGTCAGATCTCGTCTTGCATAATTGGAAAGCTGATGGAAGATTTTGAAGTCATTTCTCACTTGTTTTGACCAAACAGACTTTGTTGGGGAATTTTTCGATGAAAGAAGAAAGATAAAGGGAACAAAAATAAAATTCAAAGGTAAAAGATGACTCTCTAACAAGAAAAACTATAAAAACCTATCAAATACGGATACCAACTCTACTGGTCATGACATGCACATGTGGCCTATCCTCCGTCGTTAATCGCCTTTCATAATTTCTGTCTGGTGATTTCCATCTGATTCTCACCCTTATTCGACTTGTAGTGCCCGAAGGTTTTCACTATCAAGCCTCTCTCATTTTGGCTATTCCCTGAACTTACAGTAGCCTCAAGGTGCCCGTGAAGGTTTTCACCAATAAGACTCTCTCGTTTGTATTACTTTTCAGCTGGGGATTGGGGTGTTACCTCTAAGTCTCTCTCATATTTATTTTCTGCTGAGGATCAGAGTCTTTTCTGCTAAGGATCAGAGTGTTATGTTCGCCGATAAGACTCTCTCATTTGTCTAACTTGGCATCTTTCGAAGACTGATTAGAAGGTCTTCCTTTGGATCGCGGGATTTTGGATAGGCTAGAAATAAAGGGTATTAAAGGATCAAAACAAATCAACTTGGGTTCAAAACTACAACCTACGGAACTAGATTTATTTACAACAAACCCAACCTTTGCCCAGTTTCTTGCTTGGGATTTTTGATTTTTTGTTACACTATGACCGAGCCGTGAAGCGCATATGTATCCTCTTTGAGGAATAAGGTCAAACGTAGTTCCCAATTCCTCATAGTTCTAATTTTTCTTTTCCTCTTTTGTCGTTTTATTATTTTTGTTGTTTTCTTTTTCTTCTTTCTCTTTTTCTTTACCTCTTTATCTTCCATGTTTGTGTTTCTAACCTTTGCAACTGATTCCAAAAGAGGGGTATGAAAGTAAACATTTAAGGCTCAAAGGGTTAGCAAAGGCTAAAGTGTTTGGATAGCAGAACAAAATGCCTCCGTCATTCCAATGTTCAAAATATGCCAAGCACAAACAACATGATTAAACAAAGATTTGTAACATCTTCAGATTATGCTGGACTTGATAACCATATCCGCACATTCGCCTTTTCATTTGTCATTTTTAAAGCAACATTTGGCAACGAACGGCCCTCTTGTCAATATGGCCATCTTGCATTTGCAGTTTCTTTATGTTTTACTTGCCCCAGTTTGACATGGTTCAGGCTTCAAATGATCTCAACTGCTCTTATTTCCTTTAAGTGTCCCGATCATCTCCCAATGGTTTAATGATTAACTTTTGATATTAGGCCTAAATTGTGCGCGCATGTCATGTCACTAGGGCTGACAGAAAAGGAACTATAAAGAGGAAATACTTAAACCAATGAAAATGACTAGAAATAACAGGAGACAGAGAATTGCGTTAGACGGGGAAAGAGTTGGTATGACAAAACAAGCACAATAAACTAGGATACAACCTTTAGAACAAACCTATACAACACTAAACGAGTTCTAACGACTATATAGACTGGACAAAATAAAATGATAGAATGGTTTGATCTACAAGACAACATCCATATTACAACCCTGAAATAATCTGAACAACAGAAATAACAACAAAATGAGCCACCAATATTCCTTCCTGAATGACTTTTCAATTGATAATCTTGACATTTAGCCACAAATTTGATTGTCAGAATCACTATGGACTTCTCCAGTCGGCAAATTCCCAAGAGGATTTTCATACATCATGTCACCGGGCATCATCCGAGCAAAGTGTTCATCCTCATGTGCATGTAAAGGATTCAGCGTGAGATTCTGGGTGTCACTACCTTGAATTAAATTTTCCTGGATCATTCTTTCTATTTATCTTTTCAAATCCCGACAACTTTCCACATTGTGCCCCTGGGCATTGGAATGGTATTCACACCTTCTAGTTGAGTCAAAGCTTCTTGCACTTCGGTCCACCTGATTTGGAGGAATGGGTGCAATCATGTAATGTTGTTTTAACTTCTCAAATATGCTTGCATAGGACTCTTCTATTGGTGTAAAACTATCTTTCAACTTTTGTTCCTTTCTATACCCCTGGCCTGGACGTGGGTTATAAGTTACTTGAAAATTTTGCGGAGGCTAGTGGAGATTTTGTGATGCTCGTGCTCACTTTCTTGGGTGATTTGATGGCTGGACAACATACTGGGGTGGATCAACGGAGTATGATGGGTTCTGAGGTAGATTGTAATGCTTAGGGGAGTCATGGAAGACTTGATGAGGCTTCACATACCTCCGAGGTGTTCTTCGCGGACCTCTTCTTGACCCTGATGTCATCATGACTTCTTCATCCCTTTCATTTGTGTCACCATATTTAATTTGGACAGCCTGAGCTGCAGCTTTGAGAGTTGCTTGACTTATGATTCTGCCTGTATTAAGACCGTTCTCTACCAGTTCTCCTATTTTGATTACTTCCAAGAAGGATTTACCAACTACGGACATCATGTTTTGGAAGTAATTCGGCTATTGAGCCTGAAGGAAGACAGTGATTAACTCGTGGTCATCCATGGGTGGCTTAGCTCGAGCTGCTTGCTCCCTCCATTTAAAGGCATATTCCCTGAAACTTTCACTTGGTTTCTTCTTTAGGTTTGAAGGGGAAATGCAGTCTGGGGCAGGGTCGATGTTGTATTGGAACTGTTTGACAAAGGCTTGTGCCATGTCATTCCAGACGTACCAACGAGATGTGTCTTGATCTAGAAACCATTCAAATTCTACTCTCGTAAGGCTTTCCCCAAAGTAAGCCATCTGCAATTCTTTTGGAAAGACATAGATCATGGAAAGCAACACTCTTTTGACCTGCCAACCTCTGCGTGTTTTTCAACCATTGTTCTAAGCTTTTAACTCTTTGGGTTATTTCCTCCTATACCATCTCTCGGGCAGGCTTCTCAATGTTTTGCCGGGAGATCAAACGAATATGAGTGGTGCTCTTGTTGTGTAGCAAATTGTGAATCATGACGAGGCTCTCCTCGAACCTCAACCCGTGCTTGACATGTTTCAGTCATTTTCTGTTTTGGTATTCTATATTCCTCAAATGTCGTAGACTCTGGTTGAACTCTCTGACCCTGAGTCTCTTAAGAACTTGTAAGAGCTTCTATATTAGTTATCATTTTTCCTCGGATCTTGTCTTGTCCGCTTGCCACAGACCGACCACTTCAACTCTCTTCATAATTCAAAACATGTTAAAATGGACTCAGTCAGTCTTTATTATTATCAACATTTTTTCACTTTTGTGGTCGAATCTTATGTGGATTGCCCACGTATCATGTCCCCGCATGAATCAGACCGTGTGTAGTTCTGACAAATGAAAGGTAAACAACAATGAAACATTTTTTGGAATTTTCAATTTTCATAATAAAACAGACTGGGTTTCAAAGGTTTAAAGATGACCTACAAACTCGAAAATCAAACAACCCACATATTCTAACCAAAAGAATTACAAACTCAAAAACAAACAGCCAGTTTCCTTTCCCTATTTACCAATTTCAACCAAATGGCTATTTTTGCAAACGTGGGCCCTTCCCAATTTCTCATGAATTTTGAGGTCGAGGAGGATCTATTTTATGACACGTTTACAAATTTATCCGTTCTTTTACGAAAATAGCCTTTCGACAATTGAAAGATACTCTAAGGCCATCTCGGCAAGAATAGTTCAATACATTGCCGAAGCTAGCTCGACTTATTTTGACCAAAAATCACAATGGCATTCACTTGCCCACTGACTCTTTTTTTTCTTGCCTTTCAAATTAAAACAAAAGACCTGGTTTTGCAAACACAACCTTTCAGTACTTCGGGGACGAAGATTTTAAGGCTGTGGGAGTCAAGTGACCAAAATCTAAAATGATCCAAAGGTGGCTGTTTATGCAAAGTCAGCCTTCCAGCGTCCCTTTTGGGAACATTCGACTATTTTCAACAAAACAGCATCACCCGACTTATTTATGATTCTTTTTTTCGAATTAAAATAAAGGACCCGATATTGCAAACACGGCCTTTCAGTGCCTCGGGGACGAAGATTTTAAGGATGTGTGGGTCAACCTGCCCGAATCTAAAAAATGACCAAAGGTGGTTGTTTATGCAAAATCAGCCTTGCGGCGTCCCTTTCAGGAACATTCGGCTATTTTTGACGAAAACGGCATCGCCGGACCTATTCATGACGAAAATATTAATTTTGGCATTTTTGGCGATTTTTGCAAAAGGGTTGGACTCGATGAGGGTTTCCTACGTATCTCACATCCAGTGAGAATCAAACAAGCGTAGTTCGGGGCATAAATGCCAAATGACTAATTTAAAAAATAGGATTTTCTTTTTCAAGTTTTTCATAAAAGAAAAAACGTATTTACTATGACAGCTTTTTTTACAATATTAACAGACTCCAAAAGATTCTAACATCAAAATAGCAATACATCCTAAAAATAGACTAGCAGAAAATCATCACTGTTTTCTAAAAAATTTCATAAAATATCTGGTCTTGTCAACACGGCCTTTCAGCACTTCGAAGGAGATTTAAAGGCTGTGTTTGCTAACCGATCAAAAAATTTTGAGAAATGACCAAAGGCGGTTGTTCTTGCAAAAACGGCCTTCCGGTATCCTTTTAGGGACATTCGGCTATTTGGACAAGAATGACATCATCTTACTTATGAAAAACAGACATTTATTTACACCCTAAAAAATTCTCCCTTCTTTTTTCTTTCTTTTTTTTCAAATAATTTTCCCAATTTTTCAAATATTTTTTCCAAATAATTTTTCAAATAGTTGAACCCGATATGAGTTGCCTATGTATCACACATCTGGTGAGAATCAAACTTACGTAGTTCTGCCAAAGAAAATAAACTGAATTTGAAAACAAGACTCTTTTATTTTATCAAAATAAATCACCTAAAAACATTCCTCTTTCTTAGGCATCTCTCTACACTGTTATTTTTCTCTTTTTCACAAATTTCCAATATTTCCAATTTTTAGAAACTGGTTAGCATGCAAGTCTGAAGAAAATAAATGCGGTAAACAAACAGGATGCAGTAGGATAGTCTTTTTCATTTCAGGTCGCTTGTCCTAGACGGACTCAACACATCTAAGTCAAATGCACATGAAGCAAATAAGCATTCCTACTAGGGATCCGGCATGAGGCTGTGTTATTCTAGTTTCAAAACCTAGGTGTTTGTTCTAAACTTGGCTTACCCGGGCGGACAGCTCGAGCCGAGGGGGAGGCAGAGTACCGGGAATACAGAAGCTTTACCGGCTTAGCAACTTATCCAAACCACATTCTAAAATTTGAGTAGACTCTATATAGAAATGAAGTCACACAAAGTGCACCCTTCTTCATGATTTAGAAGACTCAGAGAGGAGATGGGTTTCGGCACATTTTATATACAGTTCACAAAATATCAAAGTGGTAGAAGCAGTCAATTAGCACATTAAGCACAGATCATGTAGCAAAATCAGATAAAGCCAAACACAACAATTATTCTAAGTTTGAATTCTGAACCCTGAACAAAACGTTCTCATCCCCAGCAGAGTCACCGGAGCTGTCACACCTCCTTTTTACCTACTGCACTCGTGAAGGGTGTAATAGAGGGACTTTTTTCCAATTAAAGGACAATCGAAACGGAATTTATTATTAAGATTCAGAGTTGTCATTTGGGAGATTTATGGTGTCCCAAGTCACCAGTTTGAATCCCGAATCGAGGAAAATGATTGACTTTGTATTACAGTATGCGAACCAGAAATCCGAGTAAGGAATGCTATTAACCTGGGAGAAGGTGTTAGGCATTCCCGAGTTCCGTGGTTCTAGCACGGTCGCTCAACTTTCATTTTCGGCTTGAATTATCTGATTTTACAACATGCTTTCTTATGTACTTTTTAGCCGTAAATTGCTTTTATTATTATTATAAGGAAAATTAAACGTCGTTTAGAACATGTCTTTGGATTGCGTCACATGAAATGCACCCGCAATCCAAAACACATTCTATCTAACGTTTTGGGATTTGGATTTGTGTCACATGAAATGCACACCCGAGTTTAGGAAGGTAATTTTATTAAGATCGCGCCTAGAGTGACTAACGCGTTATTATTTTGGGGAAGGCCGTGAAATTTGCTAAACGGACCCATCCCGCATTCTAGGTACTTACTATAATAATTTATTGAGCGCCCCGCAATTTATGTGCTTTGTTTGGCGAGGCTCGTCTCATTTTTATTTAAAGGTTCATTCTAAAGTAAACTAGGATATTCTACATTATTTATCTCTAAAAAGGAAGCCTAATTAATTAACATGCTTGAAAAGGCCCTAACTTATTAGTTATTAGGTTAAAACAAGCGCAACCGGAAAATTGCACTCGAACTTGTACAAAGGGAGATTGTTTTGATTCCTGTTCTACCACTGAATATTACTAAAGTGGAGATTATAATAGAACATGAGATTGACAACAATATTACCAAGACAAACTAACCATTCTCAAACTAATTTAAACTAACATTTTTAGATGAATTGGACTATTAGAAATAACCATATGTAATACAAAGCCATTTTTGAACTCTTTTACAACTATTGAAAATACATCAGTATTTGAGAATTGACATTAGGCTAACATTGTTCAAACAACTATCTCAATAGACTTGAACCTATACGATGATACCTTCAATTCGTTTGAATCTAGACCTCACACTCATACAAGCTTGGAAAAACAGTAGCTCACATGGTCTAAATACAGTCCAACTTTGTACATTTGCACAAACCAGTCTCATTATAGAAACCAAACATTATACATATGCAAACTTATTACTCATTAATCAGTCAACTATGTATTTAGAACAAAGAAAAGAGGCTCTATTCAAGTATAAATCTAAATAGGAGGAATTCTACAGGAACAAAGCCTGGTCAACACTTTATTTCACCTCAAGCCAAGAGCGTACAAATGTGTACCTGGAAAGAATGCAATGAGGAAGAAGAAGAGAGGAAGGTCAGCAGCAGCAGTAATACAACAATACAACAGTAGCAGACCAGACTTAAACCAATCATCAAGAAAAATTTCCACCAGAATACACTCTCAATCGACAACCCAGAATCAATTGTAAAACCAAACAGCAATAACCAACACCCAATAGACTCGAATAAACTTGAACTTAAACCAGAAATGGAGCAGCAGTTATCAGAAGAAATTCCAGTGAGTTGAACTTAGTAGGGGAAATCAGAATCACCTAACACACTCGAAGTGAATCAAAAGGACCCAATGGAACAGTAAGACCCAATGTATTATGTATTTTTAGTGTCGGAACTAATCTTAAACTGATTAAACTCTCAAGAGATGCTCTCAAAAAGACTGATTTTCAGATCTCTAAAGTTGATCACTCTCAAAGCTTTCTCAACATTTTTTTCAACTCAACTGACCAAGAACCAGCCCCTAAACTCTATCCAAACTCCCTATACTTATACCTCAAGACAGACCTACCTCCCTACCCTCAAAAGCACCCTAAACTCTTAAGAAAATATATTTGTCCATCCTTATTCCTTAGAACTCCCATTACTATATGTTTTCTCTTTTTTAATTTCTTTGTTCCCCACTACTATATGTCTTGTTTCATTGTTTAATTCCATTAGGCATGGGCAGCCTATTGTTTAATCATTTCCATTAACCTCCCCATACCATTATGTCTTGTTCATTATTTTATCCAAGGGTTATGGGTGCCTATTTGTTTAATACCATTATGTCTTGTTTCCCACTTTTATTAAACAAATACAATATTTTAATGGTACATTAGTGCTTAGTGGACAGAACACTCAGATTAACCAATTCTTCCAATTTTCAATTCCCAAATTACCCCCTGATGCCCTGTGATTCCTATCCTAACCCATCCCTTTTAATTTGTACCAAAACTCATGAGCTATAACCAATCCATCTAAAATAAGAGAATCCAGATTAATTCCTAATGAATCATTGGAAAAACTAAGACTGAATTTAAGCTAAAGCTAGGTTAAGGATGAATAATTCTATTTCTCACAATCTGCAGCATTCGCAGAAACAAACAAAAGAGGGCAAAGAATTGAGAACAAACATGGGTTATTCACTGACTTAAGCTCCACATTAGATTTCATAGGGAATCAAATGACAACACAACTTAAACATAATGAGACTAACAGTAATAGGTCAACACTATGAACACTGATTAGTTTGTCAAAGACCAAGCTAAAATCAGAGAAACCAAACACACACACTAACGTTTTAGACTTAACATGAACATTAATGAGCCAAACCAAACAAAAATAATCATGAACTGAACTTTGTTATTGACTCGAACCATTATGAAACAGAACTTGGAAAACTCCGACTTCAAATAGCAAAAATGACAATATACCATTAATCTAAGACTGGACTCAACATTGATTCAACTAAACAGATAGAAGAAAGGAGATGAAGCAGAAGACATGTATATGGACATATGAAACAAGTATACAAGAACGGAAAAGAAAGATAACATAAGGGAATTGAAGTCAACGAAACTTACCATTTTTGACTCGGACTCGACTGGACCTTCCGATTTGAACAGCAAAATAATATTATTCACCTGTTCTTAGTTAAGAACAGGCGAATAACACTACTTTGCGACAAAATAGGTTCTAGAACTTCAAGGCATTTGAAAATAGGCTTTACACGAGCGCGTTCGAATTTGGTGAGGGGAAGCTATGGGGGTTGTGGGGTGTTGATTTGGGACAGTTTAGAGTCGGCGCTTCCACCAGGGAATCTTGAGGCGGCGGTAGGGTTCATGCCTTCAAACTGAAATTCGAAGGGTTCGGGGGTGATTCGAGGAAGACTAAGGTTAGATATGGACATAGGAGAAGGAGGGGGACCTAGTGTGTTAATTTGGCGGTGACTGGGTGGGTTAGAGTTTTGGCTGACTTTTCGATCTGATAATCGAAAAGATCTACAGGGATTCGAGGTTAGCTGGTAAGATGGTTGGAAGGGGAGGATGAGGGGATCTTAGAGTGTAAAAATGGGGGTATTTGGCCGTCGGTCGCCGCCGTAGGCGATTTTCGACGGGCGGTCGCCGGTGGTTCAAGGTGGAGGGTTTTTGGGTCTCTGAAGCTTAGAGACGATGAAGGTGGGGGCGTTGTCTTGGGGGGGAAGGGTAAGGTTTGCACTTATATACGAAGGGGAAGGGCGAATCCAAGCCATTGGATCAATTAAGATCGACGGCTTGGATCAACTCACTAAGCGGAACGACGTCGTTTAGGTCCCTTCTAGACCAGGTTGGTCTCTAGGTGGAACGGGTCGGGTGAGGGAGGAGTTGATCTGGACCGTTAATCAAGTGATCTCCAGATTGAGCGTTAATAAAACGATGTCGTTTGGTTGGTCTCTGAGATTAAATGGACTGGATCATTTTGGTTAAGTGGTAATTGGGTTGTGGCCAATTGGCCCAGTCCGATTTTACCTATTTCTCTCCTTTTCCTATATTTTATTTTCTTTTTAATTCCTAATTTAAAACCAAAATTCCTAGATTAAAGCATAAAACCAAAAATTAACTTAAAATGTTAATTAACTCTTAATAATAAATATCACACAATTTGACATTAAATGTTAAAAATGCAAAGTACCTATTTTTTTATGATTTTTGATTTTGTAAAACAAACTTAATTACTCCTAATTGTAGAATTAAACTCTAAATGGAAATACGACATATTTTTGTATTTTCATTAATTTAAACGAACAAACATGCACACACAAATGCAAACAATTACTAAAATATCAAAAAAAATTCACAAAAATGCACACAATAAAACAAACAATTTTTGTTTTGATTTCTTTGGGTGTAGTTCGTATGGGGAAAAAATTATGTGCTCACTGTTGGGACATTATAAATCTCCCAAGTGGCGACTTTGCATTTTTTTTAATAATATAATTCCGTTTCGATTGTCCTTTAATTGGAAATCTCTCTTTTATTATACCCCTTTATGGGGTGTAGTGAAAAAGGAGGTGTGACACACATGACCCAAGAATACAATTGCGCTCAACCAAAACTCACACTTCAAAAATTAGCATACAACTTACTATCTCTCAATGTCTGAAGAATAACCCTCGGATGTTGCTCATGATCCTCCCCACTACGGGAAAGATCAAAATATCATCAATGAAGACTATCACAAATGAATCCAGGTAAGGCTTGGCCACTCGGTTAATCAAATCGATGAAAGCTGTTGGGGCATTTGTCAATCCGAGTGATATCACCAAGAGCTCATACTGCCCGTACCGAGTGAGGAAAGCTGTCTTAGGGACCTTGGATGCCCTAGTCCTCAACTTATGGTAGCTAGATCTCAAGTCAATCTTCGAAATAACTTGGGACACTGAAGCTGATCAAACAATTTATCAATCCTCGACAATGGATACTTGTTCTTGACTGTAACCTTGTTTAATTTTCGATAATCTACACACATACTTTGATATGTCATTCTTCTTAACAAGCAACACTGGTGCACCCCAAGGCGAGAAACTAGGTTTAATAAAGCCCTTATTAAGAAAGTCTTGCAATTGCTCCTTTAATTCCTTCAACTCTAGCGGGGCCATACGATATGGCAAAATAGAAATGGGCTGAGTGCACAGAGCCAAATCAGTGCAGAAGTCAATATCCCTATCGAGTGGCATACCCGGTAGGTCTGAAGGAAATATCTTAGGAAACTCACGAACAATAGGCACATAATCCATAGAAGGAACCTCGACACTAGAATAACGAACATAAGCCAGATAGGACAAACATCCCTTATCAACCATATGCCGAGCCTTCATATATGTGATAATCCTACGGGTAGAATGACTAGGAGTCCCTCTCCACTGTAGATGAGGTAAACCCGGCAGGGCTAAGGTCGCCATCTTGGCATGACCGTCCAAGATAGCGTGGTATGGTGATAACTAGTCCATCCCCAATATGACATCAAAATCAACAATATCAAAGAGTAACAGATCTGCTCGGGTCTCAAGACCCCCAATCCCAACTATACATGAATTATGGACACAATCTACCATAATAGAATCACCCACCGCTGTAGACACATATATAAGATCACTCAACGAATCACTATGCATGACCAGATATGGTGCAAAATAAGATGGCACATAGGAGTATGTAGATCCTGGATCAAATAGAACTGAAGCATCTCTACTACAGACCAGAACAGTACTTATGATAACTGCATCATAAGCCTCAGCCTCAGGCCTGGCTAGAAGAGCATAACATCGTGGTTGGGCCCCACCACCCTAAACTGCATCTCTAGGAAGGCCTCCTATTGGATGGACTCCACCTCTAGCGGCCTGACATCCACCTCTAATACATCTACCTCCACCTCTAGCACCTCTACCTGGCTGAGTGGGCGCTGGAACACTCGGTGCATATGTCACAGGAACCCTAATGCTGAGAGCTACTCGGTGCTCGAGGGTAAAATCTAGCAATATGCCTCATATCGCCACAAGTATAACAAGCCATTTCCTGTTGAGACTGCTGACCCTGACAAACTGAATAACCACTCTAAAACCTCTGGAGTGGAGGTGCACTTATAGAAGTTAGCGGTACATTGTAGGGCAGTTGATCAGAATACTGTATATGAGAAACACGACCACCCAGAGCACCGCGAGAAGCCTGAAGTGCTGGATGAAACTGCCTGGAAGAATGGCCCCTACCAAAAGAATCTCTGCCTCCAGATGAGGCACCGCTGAACCTGTCCGAATGACGAGGCCTCTTGCTAGACACCTAACAACTCCCGTGTGATAGAACCATCTCAACACTCTTGGCCACATTAGTCATATCCTGAAAAGCAATCTCGCTCCCTGTCTCCATAGACATCTGCAATCGAATAGGCTGAATGAGTCCCTCAATCAGACTTCTCTCTCTCTCTCTCTCTCTCTCTCTCTTAGTGGGAAGTATAAGAAGAGAATGACGAGCCAAGTTAATAAATCTGGTCACATACTAAGTAACTGTTATAGAACCATAATGGAGATGCTCAAACTGCCTCAGATAGTTCTCCCTCTGAGTGATGGTAAGAAACTTCCCTGGAAATAGCTAAGAGAACTGATCCCAAGTCAAAGACGGTGACCCAGCTGGTCTAGCAAAACAATACTCTCTCCACCAAGTCTTGGCAATTCCAGACAAACAAAAAGCAGCAAAGTCGACCTCATTGGTCTCCATTATCCCCATGTTCCATAGAACCTCATGAAAACTATCCAAATAATCCTGGGGATCCTCAGAAGATGTACTACCAAAAGTAGTAATGAAAAGCCTGGTGAACTTCTCCAACCTCCACAAGGCATTAACAGACATGACTGGCCCCTCACCAGTCTGCGAGCTGCAGGAGTGTAAAACTGGGGAGCCACCTGCTTCGGAGTGCCAGAAGTAGGAGTCTAGGCTCCTTCTCCAGCTTGAGAGATGGCTGGTGCCATAAGAAGCAAGCCTGCCTGGGCGACACTCTCCATAAGGCCTACTATATGGACCAGAGCATCCTAAAGTACCGGGGTGGCGATGAACCCCTCTAGGACCTGAGATGGTCCTACAGGAACTCTCTCGGCTGGAACCTCATCGTCAAACTCAACCTGAGGCTCCACCATTGGTGCTGCTGCTCGAGCTCTTGGCTGAGCCCTACCTCTGCCTTGGGCCCTAGTACGGCCTAGAACTCTACCCCTCGCAGGAGCTACTACTGGGGGCTTAGGCTGCTGGTCAGCTGATGAAGCAGTACATGTCCTCACCATCTGCGAAAGAATAGAGCGAAAGTTCAATTAAAATTGAGAAATCAAGTCGGATGATAGGAATGAATAGATGTGAAGCTTTTCCTTACTCTGTAGCCTCTGCGGATAAATACAGACATCTTCGTACTGATCTCTCAGACTCTACTAAGGTTGTATATGAATTGTGAGACCTAAGCAACCTAGAGCTCTGATGCTAACTTGTCACGATCCAGATTTCCCACCTTTGGGGGTCGTGATGGCGCCTACTAGTGAAAACTAGGCAAGCCAATTATTCCAATTGTTTTATCCTTTCCACATTTAATCACTTAACAATTGTAAGTTAACATTTTATAAACAACAAGAAAAAATAAAGCGGAAGAATGAAATATAATAATTTAAAATAAAACCGATACGAATTCATAAACATAATTCACCCAAAACTGGTGTCAGAATCTCATATACTATCTGAGAATACTACAAATAGGGTCCGAACAAAATAGATACATGTATGTCTTTGAAATAGTAAAGAATAGAATAAAAACTATATAGGATGGGGACGCCAACGCATACGGACGCCTGCAGGACTACCTCGGGTCTCCTGATAGACTAAAGGCGGCAATCTCGTTGTGGTCCAAAAGCTCCAACACCGGGATTTGCACGCAGTGCAGAGTGTAGTATCAGCACAACCGACCCCATGTGTTGGTAAGTGTCGAGCCTAACCTCGATAAAGTAGTGACGAGGCTAGGAGAAGACTACCAAATCAATATGTGCAGTTATATTATATACAACAAGTAATAATGACAGAAACTAGCAATTAAAGATGGGAAGGGGAAATATGCTCGGGGGAAATATCATGTTCAAACAGAAATTCAGTGAAGAAGCGTAAAGTACACAAAAATTCAACTCTAAGCAATAATAAGGAAATCAATGACAAGTGCATGACATCACCTTTCGTGCTTTTACTCTCATTTTCACCATAAGAATCAATATAGTCGGCACGGCATCACCCTTCGTGCTTTTACTTTACATAATCATGGCACGACATTATCCTTTGTGCATTATCACTCATATCATGGTACGACATCATCCTTCGTGCTTTTACACTCATTCTTACCCAAGCAACAATCGCAAGGCAATTCGGGAAAGGGAATAAAAAAAATCACATTAGAATCCCGGCAAGGGAACAATAGTATAACAATAATATCCTAGCAAGGAAAATAATATCATGAGCAATAACATCCCGGCAAGGGAAAGAATATCAAAAGCAATAACATCCCGACAAGGGAGACAATATCATAAACCTCTTGTCTTTTCCACAATTACTTCAACACTCAACTCTCAACTTGAGCCAATGCTCCATAATGTTCAATTACCAAGGATACTTCCACAAGTGTTATTCAACATTATAAATCATCATATTAAGCATAGACAATACAAAATGAAGTCACATCAATCATAGTATAAGACTCACGGTCATGCTTGACACCGGTGTATAGATACTCGTCACCACACCTGTACATCGTACTCAATAACTAACACATAGAAAATAAGATACAACTCCTAATTCCTCAAGCTAAGATTAGACCAAATACTTAACTTAATGCTACTAACACAATCAAGCCTCAACTACCGCTTTACCTCTCGATTTGACCACAAATTCGCTTGTATCTATCCGCAATTTACTTAACCATATAAATAAATGCTAAATAAATCAATTCTAACGCATAAAATGGATTTTCTAATGATTTTCACAAAAAGTAAAAAATTGACTGCTGGCCCACATTGTCAAAACCCGAGTTTCAAACCAAAACCCGGTTACCCATTCACCCACAAACTCAAATATATAATTTGTTATAAATCGGACCTCAAACGGAAGTCCAAATCTCCAAAATTTGAATGTCCTAAGTTTTACCCAAAATACCCAATTTTTCCATGAAAACCTTTGATTTTGAATTAAATTCACGTAAAAAGATGTTACGGATTGAAGAATATGAGTTGGAAATGACTTACTAATGATTTGGAGAAGTTTATGCCTTTGAAAAATCGCCCAAGGTGTTTTTAGGTTTTGAAGAGGTGTAAAAATGAATGAAATCCCGTCAAAATCCCAATTAACTGGTCTCAGATGCAGCAATTGCGACTAGGGTTCATAATTGCGAGCCCCTTTGGAACCTGCTATCTTCGCATTTGTGAAGAATTGGTTGCATTTGCGACTCAGCCCTTTTCACATTTGCGATAAAAGGGTCGCATTTGCGATCAATGCCTGCCCAGGCTTGGTTCACATTTGCGACGCCTGGGTAGCAATTACCAAGCTTGAGAACTTCATAATTGTGAAGCCTGGTCTCACAATTGCGAGATCAGAGGCCTAGGCAAAGTTACCAGATATCAACAATCTTTCCTAAGTCTAATTTCACTCTGTGGCCTATCCAAAACTAACCTGAGCCCTCGGGGCTCCAAACCAATCATGCACGCAAGTCCAAAAATATCATATGAACTTGCTTGTACGATCAAATCATCAATATAACATCAAAAACTATGAATTAGACCTCGAATTCATGAAATCACTCAAGAACATCAAAATTTCCATTTTCACAAATAAAGGTCCCATTTATACTAAATGAACTCTTCTTAACAAACTTCACAAATTTAACTTAATTATTATATAAGACCTGTACCGGGCTCTGAAACCAAAATGCGGGTCCGATACCATCAATTTTAGACATCTTATCTTTTCCAAAAAAATTCTTATAATTTCGGTTAAATAATTTCTTTCAGAAATTAATTTCTCGAGCTTAGTACGTCGAAATTCAATTCTGGGCATACGCCTAAGTCCCATATTTTACTACGGACTCTACGGGACCGTCAGATCACGGGTTCGAATCCGTTTACCAAGAATGTTGACCAAAGTCTACTCTAATCAATTTTAAAAGTCAATTTCCTTATTTTTCTTAGATTTCACCTAAAAGCTTTTCGAAAACGCGCCCGAACTGCACACACAAATCGAGGTGAGACAAAAAGAGATTTGTAAGGTCTTGGAATACAAAATTTACTTTCAAAGAGTCATCACAATTTCATTAATTTAGAACTCGAGTTTTTGAGCTACCTTGTTATATTTTCAATTCGGATCCCCTCCAGTCCTTCATATAGGTTAGAGTGGCAAATGGTCGGGTCGGGTCGGGTTGAACATGGTTCGGGTTGAAAACGGGTAATAAAAAATAAAAAAATTATCTGATCCGAACCATATTTAATACGCATGAAAAAACGAGTTAGCCGACAGATAATATAGGTAACCATATTATCCATGACTTCTTGAGTATGATCACTTTTGGGAGAATTTCTAGTCTCCAAAACTTGAGGAACCCCCAATTTAAGGTTTTACAAATATGAAAGTTAAACTCATTGATTATCCATTGGTTCCTCATTAGTTATCCATTTTCTAAATGGATAATATGGGTTTTATCCATATTTGACCCGTTTATAAAAAGTTCACTATTAAACCTATTTTTTATTGAATTATATGGGTGGTTAACTATTTTCTTTTAACCATTTTACCACCTCTAATATATGTATAACGCAATGTTAGTATGATATTATTCTCATCTGTAATTGTTCTTGGAATACATGACCATAATTAAATTATTCATTAGTGTGCGATAAGTCTTAAAACCCTTATAAGACTTTATGGGGTTTTACATTGTGACCGTTCGCTGGATGGTTTGAAATTGATTGTGATCGTTGGCCTAAAATCTAAAGTCTTATTTAAAGGCTTTCACTTGTAGCAAGTAAATATATGAGAATGAAATTCTTCTTAAAAACATTCTACTAAGTTCTCTTAGACGCAACCACAGTTTTGTCCAAATTATGCATGATGATAGGCTAAAATTACGTATTTTAGTCGATTATTACACTCTAATTTACTGCATTTTAGTTGAGTTTGCGCTTTAATCGCTACTGTTTTGCACTAACTGTGTGTTTTATGCATTGTAGGAGTGATTCTGAGCTATATAGATGTTATAGAATGAATTCAAGTGATTTGGAGCTTTGAAGTCTGATTAAAAGCCCAAGGAATTAAGCCGGGATTGTATTCGGGGATCAACGGATGATAAAACAACCAAACGAAGACTCGAGGAGGCATATTGCGCACTGTCTAGCAAAATAGACATAACTTTTTTCTCAGAATACCATTTGGGCTCCACAATATATAATTGGAACACTAACTCAAAGGTCTACAACTTTAGTGTTTTATATTTGTCCAAATTCCAAATGGAACAGGATGGAAAACCGTAGTTACGGTAGGACCGCGACAGAACATTACCAAAGATTCAGAAGACCATTCTGGCCGTGGTCCTGGCGTAACCGCGGTGGGGCCGCGGCAGAAAGCGGAAATTTCAGGGACCAAAGTATAAAACACAGGATTTTAAGCCCTAAACCCTATATTAAACAAAGGAGGCTGGCCAAGAAGAGGGAAGAGGGTAGATTTGAGACATAGATTCGACCCTTGGAGGCAAGAACACACGAGTTTTTCCTTCCTCTTCCTATTTTTCATTGTTGGTTATGACTTTTAGTATTGTAGTTTTACATACCATTATGAATAGCTAATTTGTTATCTAGAGTTTTGATAGAACCTTTTGGAGGATAAATTCTTGTTATGTTTTATATAATTGAGCCATAACTTTTCTCTATTTGTTCAACTACGTTTATATTCTAGTTGATTGAAGAGCTCTCAATTAGCTGTGCCTATTTAGTATGCATAACTCGGGAGAGAGTGCATATTTAGGTAATTGTTGAACAACACCACTCCCAAAGTACATGAGGGATCCATAACCGAGGGTTTAAATGCGGGATTAGGGATAACAAAGGCTTGGGTGTAATCTAAAGTGAGCTGTATTAAAAGCCAGCTAGTGTAGCTCGGGAGAGTGTGTCTAGTAAATTGTCGTAACTACTAGGGAGAGATTTACGGTAATAAAAGTGCTCATGATCGGTAGAGAATACTTAGGTAAATTATAGAAGTCATAGCGGGAAAGATTCCGACAATAGGGGAAATCATAACTCTAGACCTTCTTAATCTTTTCTCTAACCCTCAGTATTGTTAGTTGTTAATTTACTATTTTAATTCATTAGTTAATTAATTTAACAGAAGAATCTTAATATCTATAAGTTAGGAATTGTTCAAGCTTGTCTTCTAGGTGATAGTGAACAGTTGTAGCTAAACCTTAGTTCTCTGTGGGATTTGACTCCGGACTTGTAAACCGGAATATATTTTCAATGACCGCATTGTCCATTTTATAAGGCATAGTTGGGCGTGATCAAATTTTGGCGCCGTTGCCGAGGAACTAACAGTGTAGTTGTAGATGTACATATTGCTAGGTTTCAAGTTTGAACTTTTATTTTATTATTTGATTTTTTTTATATTTTGTTTTATTTGTTTATTTGAAAAACATGATATCATGAAATTATGAGAATTTTATTATTGGTAATTCTACTTTTGATCCACCTTATGCATATTGTGAAGGAAACTACCGATGGCAAAATTATCAAAATATTCTTGAGAGCGAGTTTTGTGCACCAACTCAATCTTATGTGTGGAATGTGTGATATGTATGGTGGTCAAGATAGTCACTTTCACGGTTGTGCTTATATTTCTTACCTTCCCCCAACCCCTTACTTTGATGGTTCTTCTTTTTCTAATGAAGTTAATAGGAACAAAAAACCTAGGGAACCTGACCTAAAGAATCTCGAAGATATGTTAAAGTGCATTTTGGAATAATAGAGTAAATTACTACTGCGGATAGAAAGGCAGGAGGAAACTATTCACAACTTGAAAGTTCACATGAGTCAACTGGTTGAAGTTTTTAATGCTCAACAAGACATTATTGTGAATAGTATCCAAGAAGAGCGTGAATTAGATACAAAAATTGATGAGCTAGAGGAGGAGGCTAGAGTAGAACACCAACAATCAATCACACTAGATTTTGATGATATCGATGTTGTAGAAGAGATACTAGAGTCAACCAAGTATATTGAGGATACATATTTAGTTGACTCTATTGTCATTAGTGTTGAGAATGTAGACAGTCCCAATGTTCATGTAGTTGAGCGCATTGGTCCTCTCTCCAAGCATTTTTTCACATTGTGTTTAGATGATGATATGGAAATAGAGTCATCTGAGCCATTTGAAGAGTCAAGGAACGAGGAACAAAGTGCTTACATTCTGGAATTCTTCTTGCTAGAAAGTCAGGATTATCTAAAGGCCAAGAAGTGCATAATACTATATTATTTTATTGGGCCAGTCAGATTCGTTCCACCACACTAGGAGCATGATCATA
The DNA here is from genome assembly GCA_026770625.1 of Nicotiana glauca. Lineage (NCBI taxonomy): Eukaryota > Viridiplantae > Streptophyta > Magnoliopsida > Solanales > Solanaceae > Nicotiana > Nicotiana glauca. The sequence continues at coordinate 15,886 of MU750712.1, read as the reverse complement.
GAGTAGAATCAAAACTTGGGTCTGATTCAGAAGTTCAAATTGGAGGCAGAAAGTAATTCACGTCGTGCCGTGATATTAAATCAAGCGCTTGTTGGGAGGCAACCTAGCTTTATTGCTTTCTTTTATTTTTTTTATTTTTTTAATTGTATTATTTTTGTAGTGTCAATTTTTTATTTTCTAGGAGCATGGAAAGCAAAGGTATTAGAATGATGCAACAGCAAATTAAATGGTTGACACTAAGTGTGAGGTACCCGCACAAAAGATCAAGCTTGGGAGAAGTCTGAGTACCCCATGAGCTGTTAATGCTTCGGCCTTTGGCCTACCAGGGTGTTTCTTTTACCCTCTTATTAGTATGATGTGCATTGGGGACAATGCATAATTTTAAGTGTGGGGGTGAGGAGATTGTCTGGGTAACTTTTCTATGCTATTTTAGTTATGTTAGTTTAATTGAATAATTTTTTTTTAGAAAAAACGAAAAAAAAGGATTGGACTTTTCCCGACGATGGATCTATTAGACAATTTTCTTGAGGAACTTTAGTCTAAATAAAAAAATAAAATAAAAATATTTTCTTTTGTTAGGGAGTGTAGCAATTACCCCTTGGTTTTTCTTTAAACCATGGTTTTTTTCCAAGGATTTTGTTTGAACCGGGCGTAGTTAGTTTTTTTTAGGAATAGGAGTCATTGTGTTGTGTTTTGAATTGAAGTAATATCTTATAACTTTGTTATGCCTTGAGAATACTTAGTACTTTGGTTGTGACGCTTAGGCTAAATTTTTAACTCTTGTAGAAGTACCTTAAATTGTATGATCTTAACTTTGCTTAACTGCTTTGACTAGAGTGTCTATGAAACCAATCCTGAGTTAGTTATGTGCCATGTGTGCGTAAGGATTTGTTATATTCTGTGCATTGCATTTGATGCCTAGCACTTGCCATGTGTGTTTTCAAAGAAAAATAATAGTTTTGTTCAATCTTGGAAGTGATATAGGCGTTTCTTTGTTGAGCTGGATATGTATATTTTATCCACTTAATTGTTATATATCTTAGTTAACCTCTTTGAGCCTATATTCCTTTTTGTTTGCCAACCACATTACAAGCCTTACCCATTTGTTTGAATTAACCATCTATTTGAACCTTTTCACCTCTCATGAGCACTTGAATTGTTATGAACTTTGTAAAAGTTAAAGTGTGGGGTGGTTGATTTGACTTTTGAGTGGAACTAATTGAATAAGGAGAAAGGTGCACTATTTTGAAAAAGGAAGAGCCACTTGAATTGAAAACAAAATAGTTGGATTGTTGTGAAAAAAAAATTTCTTGATAAGTGGTGGCTCTTGATGTAAGTGTGCTTAAAGAAGTATGTGGTAATATACATTGATGTGAAGGTGAAGTTTGGTTTGACATTAGTATGGGGTTTGAATGTTAAAGTATATGTATTAAAGTGCTTAGGAAGGTGTAGTCACTCTTATATCTAAATGTATCCTACCCGTCCCGTAGTCTAAATTACAACCAAATAAAGTCCTAATTGATCCTAGATTGAATGAGCTCGATTAGTGGAGTAGTACACTACGAGCAAGCTTATGGTGCATCTTTTGCGTCATATGAATGTTATTTCTGAGAGTGAGTGAATTCTTTCTATCTTGAGTTACTTAGTATTCATAAATTTTATTGTGTGGAACTACTCTCTTTTGTTGTGTGAGGGCACTTGATTCATGAACGAAATGTAATGTCAATGACCTCTATGTTAGAGTAAGTAGGTGAGTTGTAAATAATGCGTGGTACTTGTGAGTTAAATCTTGAGGTGAAGATGTTACACTTTTGTGCTGAGTCTATTTTAAATACTCTTGATGTGATGAGTTAGGAGAATTGATGTTACGCTTTTGTGCTGAGTCTATTTTAAATACTCTTGGTGTGATGAGTTAGGAGAATTTTTAAAAAGGCCGTGTATATAAAAAGTGTAGTTTGATTACTCGAGGACGAGCATTAATGGTTTAAGTGTGGGGTGTTGATGATAGGCTATAATTATGTATTTTAGTCGATTATTACACTCTAATTTACAACACTTTAGTTGAGTTTGCACTTTAATCATTAGTGTTTTGCACTAACAGTGTATTTTATGCCTTGTAGGAGTGATTCCGAGCTATATAGATGTTATGGAATGAACTCAAGTGATTTGGAGCTTTGAAGTCTGAGTAAAAGCCCATGGAATTAAGCCGGGATCGTATTCGGGGATCAACGGATGATAAAATAACAAAACAAAGACTCGAGAAGGCATATTGCGTACTGTCTAATAAAATAGACATAACGCTTTTCTCAGAATTCCATTTGAGCTTCACAATATATGGTTGTAAAGCTAACTCAATATCCTACAACTGTCATATTTTATGTTATTCCAAATTCCAAATGGAACAGGGTGAAAAACCGCGGTTACAGTAGGAACGTGACAGAACATTACCAAAGATTCATAGGACCATTCTGGCCGCGGTCCTGGCGTAACCGTGGTGGGACTGCGGTAGAACGCAAAAATTTCAGGGACCACAATGCAAAATACGGGATTTTATGCCCTAAATCCTATATTAAATAAAGGAGGCCAGCCAAGAAGAGAGAAGATGATAGATTTGAGACATAGATTCGACCCTTGGATGCAAGAACACGTGAGGAGCAAGGCGTGGAATTCTTCTACGAGTTTTTTCCTTCCTCTTCCTATTTTTCATTGTTGGTTATGACATTTAGTATTGTAGTTTTACATACCATTATGAATAGCTAATTAGTTATCTAGAGTTTTGATAGAACCTTTTGGAGGATAAATTCTTGTTATGTTTTTATATAATTGAGCCATAGCTTTTCTCTATTTGTTCAACTACGTTTATATTCTGGTTGATTGAAGAGCTCTCAATTAGTTGTGCCTATTTAGTATGTATAACTCGGAAGAGAGTGCTTATTTAGGTAATTATTGAACAACACCACTCCCAAAATATATGAGGGATCAATAACCGAGGGTTTAAAGGCAGGATTAGGGATAATGAAGCCTTGGGTGCGATCTGAAATGAGCTATATTAAAAGCCAGCTAGCGTAGATCGGGAGAGTGCGTCTAGTAAATTGTCATAATTACTCGGGAGAGATTTACTTTAATAAAAGTGCTCATGATCTATAGAGAATACTTAGGCGAAATTATAGAAGACATAGCGGAAAGGATTCCGACAATAGGGGAAATCATAACTCTAGACCTCCTTAATCTATTATCTAACCCTCAGTATCGTTAGTTGTTAATTTTTTATTTTAATTCGTTAGTTAATTAGTTAAACACAAGAATCTAAATATCTATAAGTTAGGAATTGTTCAAGCTTGTCTTCTTGGTGATAGTAAACGGCTGTAACTAAATCTTAGTTCTCTGTGTGATTCGGCTTCGGACTTGTAAACAGGATTATATTTGCAATGACTGCATTGTTCTTTTTATAAGGCATAGTTGGGCGTGATCAGTGCCTCGACAAATGACTTTTCTAGTGATGATTTATATGGACCCTAACTTTTCTTTTTCATTCTAATATGGGATATTCCTAATTGAACATTCATACTAACTTCGTTAGTTAAACTGTGCCAACGATTCGTTGGTTGAACCTCGCCGATTAGGATCTTTTTGTTCATTTTTTGTAAATTTACTACTTATATAAGTTCATTTTGTATAAAATTGAATAGTTTATCGACATAAATTGCCAAAAAGTTGGAACCATATTGTGTAAAAGAAAAGTCAATGTAAAGTTAACCATGAAGATAAGAAAATGGATTCGAATATAAATTACATATGCGCTAAATTCATAAATAAATCTACTATATGTATGCCGATGATTAAAGTACTAAAATAAATTAGCTCAAATGGTATTCAATTTGAAAATTCATTTATTTATGAATAGAAAGTAATACCTCACTTTCTTCATAATCCGTAAAATTATTAAAGACGAGAAATAAAAGAAAAAAAAACACTGAAATCACACTAAAACATAAATGCATTAAACAGATTTTCTACTGAGTTTACTGTCATATGATTTAAACGTACTACTCTTGTGAAATTTATGCCTGACACTTGAATACAATAGCTCCAAAGAAGTCTTTGCAGGTACAACAAGTCCAACAATCACTGCAACCACTGTCGTTTTCACAAGATCTCAAGCAGGTATTAAGTTGTGGAAGTAATCTTCTCGCCATCTTTGAGACCTCAAGATCAACGTTTGGTGCAGCTTTGACTGAGATATTTAACCAAAAAAACATAAAATTAATAATTATTATAACATAGAATCAATTCACATTCAAACGATATGCATAGAAGCACATACATAGACATGCATAGAGATGAATATGTCAGAGTTGCACAAATGAACCTGCATGCACATATTTACCCCAACATAACGATGTAAAGATTAATAGATAGAGATAATAAGATGGATACTGACTTGTAGCTGCTGCCATCAGAAGGATAGCTAGAAGAAAACCAAGCTTTAACAATGCCATTCTATAAAGTTACTTTATGCTTTATGAAAGTTTTTGTGTAAGTATCTCATTGCTTTTCAAGTATCGTATTATATAGATTTACCAACCATGTACGTGAACCAGATCTCTAGCTCAAACTATTATTTACTAATTTTTCAATTAATATGTCATAAATACACATATCTTGAGCGGGCCACCGTCATTATTCATATTATAAAATATCTGATTTAAAGTAATGTTCTCTTCTCCATCTCCCAAAAACTAGGGGCATTTTTATATATACCTACTTTTGTGGCAATCATTGAAGTTGTACTTGCATTGCATAAAATTTTTCAAAGTATATCTGTTCATATCCAAAGTAGTTTAATGTCACGACCTGGATTTTCCATCATCGGGAGTCGTGATGGCGCCTACTAACGGAGCTAGGCCAGCCAAACTTCAAACATTCTCTAATCAACCTCAACAATAAAAATATACGGAGAACAATTAAATAAGTGCGGAAGATTTTAAGTTTAATAAAATGAAATCAAAATACGGAAGTTTAAAATATATCTCTACCCAAAATCTGGTGTCACTAGCTCACGGACTACTAAAGAGTACTACAAACAAGTCTGAATGGAAAGAAAATGCATATGTCTTTCTCGGTACGATGAAAACAAACAGAAATAAAGGAAGGGACTTCCGCCTGTAAACGCCAGCTAGGATACCCCGTAAGTCCATTGACTGAAGTCAGCTCCCGCTCGGTGCTACTGCTGTTGTCCAAAAGCTGTTCCAGTACCGTGATCTGTGCAAAAAGCATAAAAGTGTTGTATCAGCACAACTGACCCCATGTGCTGGTAAGTGCCTGGCCTAACCTCGGCGAAGTAGTGACGAGGCTAGACAGGATTACCAATTCAACCTGTGCAGTTCTACATATATATACGCAATAAAAGGGAAGAAATACTGAAACTAAACAGTTAAAAGGGAGGGAAACATGCTATGGGGGAGTACAATCCGGATATAACAATCATCAACGAAATTAAGAAATAGGGCACAATAATAACTACCAAAGAATAAGAAATTCAACAGTTGCACGACATCAACTTTCGTGCTTTTACTCTCATCCTCACCCAAAGAAATTGAACAAAATGCACGGCATCACTCTTCGTGCTTTCCCTCACATAACTCTCATTTCATGGCACGGAATGACCCTTCGTGCAAATATAGTCAAATCAGAGCACGAAATGTCCCATCGTGCATATTTAGTCAAATCAGAGCACGAAATGTCCCTTCGTGCATAATTAGTCAAAACACAGCACGGAATGACCCTTCGTGCAAATATAATAAAAAATGGCACGGAATAACCCTTCGTGCATTATCACTCTTCCTCACCCAAACAGCAGTCACAACCAAACGGGCGAGAAAAATAAACAACAATAAGAAATGTTCTGCCAAGGGAAAAACACAAGTAACAACTAAGTCCCGGCAAGGGAATAACAACAACAACTTTCATATCCCAGCAAGGGAAATATTCAATATACTCAAACCAACCCGGCAAGGCATTTATCACAACTCTTTCCAATACATTCATCTCCTACTCGATAGTATTTATCGTTCGAGCCAACGCTCCAAAGTATTAACATTTCATAGTTTATCCTCAAACTCTTCACATTATGTAGAAATCATTATTTAACTTGGAAGAGTTCCAAAATATATCAAAAACAAGTACAAACAAAGACTCACGGTCATGCTAGACTCTGGTGTATAGATACTCGTCACCATGCCTATATACTGCACTCGATCATTTAGCAAATAGCAAGTTATGATACTCTAATCCTATTCCCGCAAGCCAAAGTTAGGTCAAACACTTACCTCGGTCCAAAAGATAGCAATCAACTCTCCAATACCGCATTTCCTCTAAAATCCGACTCCGAAACAATGATATCTAGGCATAATTAATTCAATGATATCAATTAGGGCTCAACAACATAATCCCATAGCCTAGAAATGAGTTTTCTAGCATTCTTCCCAAAATAGCAAAAATCCGACACCAGGCCCACATGGTCCAAACTCGAGGCTCGGACCAAAACCCAATCACCCATAACCCTACGAGTTCAAATATGTAATTTATTTTAAGATTCGACCCCAAATTGAGGTTGAATCAACCAAAATTCCCAAAGCCCTAGTTCCACCCAAAACCCTTAATTTCTACCTTGAATTCATGATTTAGGGCTAGGGAATTAGTGATTAGATGAAGAAATTAGGAGGGAATGAAGTTAAGATCACTTAACCAAAGAGCTATGGAAAAAGGAAAGCTTGAAATTCGTCTATGGAGGGTGAAGGAGAAGAGCCCGTGTGGAAAAGTCAGAAAAATCCCCTGCACACTGTTCTGTTTTCAAGAAAATTCACTGAAGGAAATAACCCTTCATGATGGCGACAAAAGTGACGTGTCTGCGATAAAGACTGGCCAGGGGCATCGNGGGGGGGGGGGGGGTGTCCAGGTTGGTCTACGCGTTCGCGAGGGAAGGCATGCGAACGCGTTGAAGAGGGGCACAATGCTAGGCGAACACGGGTTACTGTCCGCAAAAGCGATGAAGGGGGACCACTGAAGCTTCGCGAACGCGTGAATGGGACGCAAACGCGAAGAAGGGATGTGCTGTGCAAAAATTGCAGAAAATCTGCTATGTTTTCTAAGTGAAAAACCACCCCGAACCACCTACGAATCACCCCCGAGCCCTCGGGGCTCCTAACCAAACACACACACTAACTCAACAACATCCTACGAACTTAGTCGAGCGATCAAATCGCCAAAATAACATCAAAATCAAAGAATCAAACCCCAAAACTCATAATTTTCATTTCAAAGTTCATAAACTTCCAACTTTAGCTATTTAGGTCCGAAACACGTCAAACGACGTCCGATTTCGGCTAAATTTCACAGAAAGCGCCTAACGCATATTTAAGACCTGTACCGGGCGTCGGAACCAAAATACGAGCCCGATGCCTTAGTCTTTTAATCAATTTTCATTTCCATTTTCCTTAATAATTTCAGAAAATAATTTAATAGAAAAATTCTTTTACTCGGGATCTAGACCTCGGATTTCTACTCCGGGCACATGCGCGAGTCCCATATTTTTCTACGGATCTCCCGGGACCGTCACATCATAGGCCCGGGTCCGTTTACCTAAAATGTTCACCAAAGTCTACTATATCAATATTAATATCAAAATTCTTGAAATTTTTAACAGATTTTACATATTTTAACATAAAAATTTTCTGGCTTCGCGCCCGGACTAAGCACGCAAATCGAGGCAACTAAAAGCGAGGTTTTCAAGGACTCGGAAACGCAAAAAAGGGAGAAATACGGTGATGACCCTTTGGGTCGTCACATTTAATCTCTTCAATGCAACTTCAGAAATCAAATCTAAAATTCTTCTATTTTTGAAATGTAACTTCAGAAATTCGAATCCGAAGTAGTAAAATCTCTTCAACTTCAAAATCAAATCTGAATTTTTTCTATTATGCAAATACAACTTCAGAAATGTGAATCTTAAGTGTTCAATCTATTGAACAGAACTTCAGATTTGAAATCTTAATTTCTGAAACATAAACTTCTTCTTCGAATTTCAACAAACCTATACATGATTCAATGTTCAAATCTACTCCAAATGAGCTCAAACTTGGAATATAACTTCCAACTATCATAAATGCAAATCTCAATCATTACATTATTAAAACAACAACAAATTTAATAAATCTATTTTGCAATTAAGAAGAAGAAGAAGAAACTCAAAGCTTAAAAAAGAATAAAACAAAAGTAAGAGGAGAAAAATATATGTATCTAAAGTTATCTAAAACATAATTATCCGTTAAACTTTTTTTAAAAACTAGTTACAAATTTAGTTGGTGGCGCAAAAATATGTGCCACGTAAAAATTTACCAAAAACTAAAAGAGTCTATTTAGATATTTAGAGTTTTAGCGTGAATTTTAAGATGAAGAATTAATGCAATAAATGTGATTCCTAGTTGTCTCTATTAATTAATGAGTTGACCTGATTTAGATCTGCTGTTACGGGAGATGCATGTTAGAATTAAAGTGAACCCGTCCCAAAAAAAAAAAAAAGCTTATTTTTAATATAGCTACTAAGAGATGCTATTAAACTATACAAACTGCCTTAGTAGTAATAAAAATATCTTGATATCATTCATAGCTAGTACTCCTTCTGTTTCAATTTAAATGAAGCATTTCGCTTATTAAACTTTGAAGCTAAATTAAATTAGTTTAACTTAAAATTAAAAATTGAATATACAAAAAACTAATCAAAAAGTACTATAAGTTACAATTTTTCTCATAATATAAATATATTTTAAAATATTGATCAACTTTTATGTAGTTTACTCTCGATAAGCAAAATGTATCATCTAAATCGAAGTAATAGACATGTGATAATTAAAATATTTCTTATGATACATATCCTTGCTGGCAATCACAGTTTGCATGTGATTATAATAGACTCAGTACATGCTAAATACTTAATAAGCAAGCTTGGCATCTGTCTATTAAGTTATATAATAAGTGCATGTGATATAATATTGCATTATTCTTTTAGACCCCACCAGTTTTATGATAAATGATGGCATATTGTAATAGTCCGATCAGTCGTTTTGAGATTTAGAACCCTATTTCCCTATTTACATAGTTGAAACTTTCGTAGGTTGTTTTGATGATTTATGACTTTTGGCGATAGGTGGTTTGATTCCAGGTGGGGCTTGAGAGTGATTTAGAACATTTAGTTCCTAACTAGAGGCTTAAGATTGAAAGAGTTGATGTTACGACCCAATTCTCACCGAAGTCGCGACGGTGCCTAGCGATTCTAGGGGACTCAACAGTCAATCAATAACAACGAATTTGAATAAACTTGATTTAATAAACTCAACAAGAAATATTCTAAAATAACTTATGAAAACAAAAAAAATACTGCTATAATGTGACGACCCGGCCCATCGTCACGTGATTTATCGCCCCGTTTTCCCAGTTATATGCTCATTCATGTTTTAATATATGTACTTGGTGAATATGAGTCAATTCGGATCGAGTTTGGTAGGAAATGGGACAATTAGTCTATTTAATGAAGGAATAGATTGGAAAAGTCAACTGGATATTGACTTGTGAGTTAGAAGGCTCGGAATTAAATTCCGCTAATTCGGTTACCTCCAGGTGATGATTTAAGGCTTGGGAGCAAAAACAGAAGTGAATTCGGAGGTCCGGAGTGAAAATTAGCCTAGTTTGGCGAAGTTGGAATTTTGGCGAAATCCGGTTGGTAGGCGAGATTTTGATCCGAGGGTCGGAATGAAATTCCGAGAATTTCTGTAGCTTCATTATGTGATTTGAGATGTGTGCGCAAAATTTCATGTCATTCGAAAGTGATTTGGTCGGGTTTTTGATCAAATGTGCATTTTGGAAGTTTTGGAAGAACTTAGGCGCGAATTCGATGTAACTTAATGATTTTGATGTTGTTAGAGGTGTTTTGATGATTGGAACAAGTTTTAATAATGTTTTAAGATATGTTTGTGCTTTTGGTTGAGGTCACGGGGACCTCGGGATGATTTCGGATGGCTAACGGAAACTTTTGAAGTTGGGAAGTTCATAATAGATGAAATTTCAAAGAAGTGTGCACAAGACCTTACTTTGGACGATCATATCTCTCGTTATATAAGGAGTTGTGGGAGCTACAACCTAACAAATTAACGCCCTTTGAGTCTAGTTTCCAACGCAATAAACCGTTCGTCATTTGGAGGTGTATACAGAATGTTATGATCATTTTGCTCGTAAGGTGTCGCATGCGCGAAAACGTGCGGGAACTTTACTTCGCGCGTACTTCGCGCATCTGAGGCGGAATGCTCAGCAAAATGCGCGAAGTCGCGCGTTTCGCGCATCTGGAGGATTTTTAAGTGTCTTATGGACTGGAAATAAGAGAAATGGAGTCATTTCTCAAGCCTAGGGTTCTCCCAACTCCACCAATTCGACCAAGGCATCCTATTGCACTCCTAAGGTAAGACTTTTGGAGTATTTTGAGTTGATTACTACTCCTAAACATTTTTATTAACATGGATTGATCTTGGAAATCCTTAGATTTCTTTCACTCAAATCCCGAAATTGATCCAAGAACACTACAAATTGGATTCTCAAGATTCTTACTACAAGAGGTATATCTATCATCTGTAACTACTCTATCGTGATTATTTATGTATGATATATATACATTTGAACTCATGTTATGATGATGGGAAACCATAAGTGCCTAACCTAGGTTGTGTTGGTTATAGAGATTGTGAAAGGGTTTAATTAAGGAGGTTGATGGTTGGGTATGAATGAATGGTCGTACATATGTTGTTGGAAGTTAAAAATTGGTTAGGAAATGATGATGGAGTGAATTTGTTGGTTAATGGTGCTAGTTGGATAAACCAATACTATAGTAAGGAGGTGTAAATATCTATGCCTCCAAGGTGTTTGATAATATGCCTAAACGGCATAAGTTATAGAATTTATTACTAACATTGGCCCTATTGAATGTTGTATTGTGGATTGAAGCTTACCTAAGAGTAGTGGATCATTTTAGTACAATCAAGGGGAAAGTCCCAGATATGTAGGACTAAAGCACCGTCTTTTAGAAATCAAACTTCATCGATTTTTGTGTGATTTTGGGCAGATTCGTCACGTGAGGAAGCAAATCTGAAGGGCAAAGGCGTCGCGAAGTAGACTTTTGGCCTCCTTAAGGTGAGTAATGGGTGTAGATGATTACATGAGGGTTCGAAACCCCGGTATATCACATTGTGACGCTATGATGAGGCGAGACACGTACTCCACGGCGAGTGCGGGGTCGATTGTGATTGAGGACTGTGAACTAGTCCGACCGATTGATGATGAATTAAATCATTGGCTTGAAATTAGCCGGAAAACCTCCTACCTGGATGGTTATGAATGTATATTAGGCTGTATGCCGATCATTTTAATCCCGTAGGGATTATTATCATTGTTTCCTGATATTGCCTGAATTGAATAATTATATCGAAATGGCTATAAAATGCTAAGGTTTTAATCACCTAATTATAATTCTGATAATTGGAACTAAAATTGGTAAAAATGTTTATGCATTCATGATTATGCATGGATCGGGCTGCACGCCGCAGCGGGTGTGATATTATATTGCGCTTGGGCTGTAGGAGCCTCTCCGGAGTCTGAACACCCACAGTGAGTGCGGGGTACCCGTGGATCGGACTACGCGCCGTAGTGGTCATGCATTGCATTGCATCGCATGCATTGATTATTGTTGCTTTATATGCATATCTCTGAGATTTAAACTGTATAGATCTGTTAGATAGCTTTACATTGTGCTTTATTGTGGTTCCTTTCTTTCGGGTTTTCATACATATTTATTACTCGCTGAGTTGGTAGACTCACCCCATACTCCCTGCACCTTGTGTGCAGATTCAGGTACTCATGAGGCATAGAGTTGTTGTTGCTGCTGACTTTCAGATAGACGGAGACTTGAGGTAGCTGCCAACATCCGTAGGACCCACTTCTCCGATCCTTATTATTTTCTTTCCTAGAGGCTCTGTATTACTTTCGGTTCAGGCATTTTATCCTTCACTTTTCAGACTTGTATTCTGTCTTGATATAGGCTCACTACTCGTGACCCCTCGATTTTAGGTGGATTGTTGTTTAGCTATGTTCTAAATCGTGTCACTTATCCCTGACTGGGAGTTTTGTTATGAAACTGGTTGTTTTAAATCTTGAATCCCTTCTTCTTGAGATGGAATGCCATTCTTAGTAAGAGATTGGTCGGGCTTGCCTAGCCTTGCGGCCGGGCGCCATCACGACCGGGAATTGGACCGTGAAAAGTTGGTATCAGAGCCTAGGTTGCTAGGCCTCACGAGTTATGAGCCGGTTTAGTAGAGTCTTGTGGATCAGTACGTAGACGTCTGTATCATATCCACGGGAGGCTACAGAACTTTAGGAAATACTTCACTTTCTTGAAATTCTTATCGTGCGTACATGATTCAACTTGAGATATAACTCTTGCAGTTCCTTCCACGCGTGTGTATGCGCACGCGAGCGCTCAGTAATGTATGTGCCTAGATGGATTGTGATTCCCCGATCGAGGGGCGAGATGTAATCTCCGTGAGTTTGATGTCGGGCCAGTTTGGAGGACTTGAGCCCGGATCTTTACCTATGGCTTGAGCACCGATGTGCTGATTGTGTGAACAAGTTATTTGAACTTATATGTTCAGCATGGTCCCTAATAGCCGAGATGGCGGCTGGATAGCTATGTAATGAGCATGTTGGTAATGTGTAATATGTATGGCAGTGGAAGGTGTGAGCACGTGATTTTTGCCCCAAGCAATTAATTCCAAAATAAAAAAATATACAAAAATAATTTTTGATTGCAATTAGTTTGATTAATGTATAGAAAATACCAGTGTTTGTTTCAATTGTTAAAAATAAAATTTAAAATGAAATACAAAAAGGAAATTAATTGGAAAATATCACAAAAAATATAAGGTAATTGGAAAATTAAGGAAAAATATACAAAAATTGGAAAATCAAAGGAAATACATTAATATAAATACACAAGGAAAATAAGTCTAAAATACAAAGGAAAATACATAAAATTAAATAATTACAATTCAAAAATAACAAAAAATACAAAAATGCAATATACAACAAAATTGAGCGAAATAACAAATTTAAATAAGCCCAATTGATACAATACACGGATATGGCTTAAAATTAAAGACCAACCCACCTATATATAACCCAAACGACACCGTTTAAATGAAAAATCTGAGCCGTTAAATTCTTGATCAAACGGCCAGAGATACAGGTCCTCTTTAAAACCAAACGACGACGTTTAAGTCATCAAATCTTGGCTGTTCATTTAAATAATCCAAAGGCCAGGATCGGACCATCACTAATCCAAACGACGTCATTTTCAAGATAATTAAATCTGAGCCATGGGTTCATTTGATCAAACGGCCCAGATCCTCTCAATCTTTTAAATATACAATTAAACATTACATACACATTATACACTCATCTTCGCCAAAACAGAAACCCTAGCCGCCCTGATTTGCTCTCAACAGCCCGCCGGAAACCTATTGGCGGGGAACCTTACTAGTTCAGATTAAGCTACCACGAACACCCCTGAACCACCATGAAGTCCTCTTTCACCCACCACCTTAGCCCTAGCCAAAAACCTTTCATTCTTCTCGAATCTTGAAAATACGGTCGCTGGAACCCTAGCCGGCGACCACCACTTTTGAATCAGCTTTCACCCTTAAAACCATAGAACTGTCTTAAACTCCTCTTTCACCCTATCCAACTACATTCCCTCGAATCTAAGCCTAACCCTTCGAATATCAAAAAGTGTCTCGCCAGAACTCTACTCCAGCGAGCACCCAAAATCAAAACCTTTAAAAAACCACACCCATGGTCTCTGAATACCCTTGTACACACCCAAACCAGACATCCACGAGTCTGTTTGGAAGATCTAAACATCTAAGAGACTCCATGTCTCTGAAACGCTGGAAAATCAAGAAAAGAAGAGAGAAAAATGAAGAAAGATGAGAACAAGGAAAGAAAATAGAAAAGAACGAAAGAAAACACGAAAAAAGCTAAGTCCCAAACCTTAGTGAAATCTGTTTCTCAAATCTTCTGCCCCTTGTTTTATTTTTGTTAATGGTCGAATCTTTTTGTTCTTCCATGAAACCTGCCTTGTTCAGTATTTTTTATCTGTTAAATCTGGATCTGTTGCATGTTTAAAAATCCCCGTACAAGTTAAAATTGATTAAATGCCCTGAATCCACCTCTGTGCTATACTTTGCTCTTTTGTGTTCATATTTGTTAAAAGACCTGAGCTTATTACATATGTATGCCAGAAATCAACCATGCATTATTAGTTCTGAATATAGCTACTTGTAAATCATATGCTATTAGTTATTTTATGTTATTGTTCAATAGATCCTGTCTCTACTAGAGTTTTGATTAGTTGGAATTCAACCATCATCAATTTGTCTATGTGATTTCTAATTAATTTTAAAGTTATTCGTAATTAGGGCTATTTGTGCAAGACTACATAAAATTGGCTACATTTGCAATGTGATTTATATGTTTGTTTCTTCTGAACTTCTGAGTGCTTATGCACATTTAGGTTATATGTGTAAAATGTCTACTGTGGTTATGTTTGCAACACAGTGTGAGTCTTTGACTTCGTAAAGTCTATTTGTGGCTATCTTTGTAAGATTGGTTAATCCTGAAAAGATTACGTGGTTTGAAACTGGCTAAAACTTAAAATGAGTCTCAGGGGGTTATATTTTAAATATGTTAATTACCCAAGTCTCAGCAGACCTAATGATAGGTCGGGTAAATATGATTGAGTGTAAGGGGTAAAAGGGGAAGGTGAATTGGTATTTCTATAAATTACATAGAGGTAATGGGGGTATGAATGACTTTAATGTCTGGTTTGACTGAAAATACATGAACAATAAGGGGTAGATTAGGCATATTTAAAAGGCAAATGAGTAATAAACCTTAGCAAGTGAGGGCAACTAGGTAAAATCTACCCAATAGAATAATAAGGAATAGCCTAGAACCTTCTAGCAGGGGTTCAAGTGTATTTCCATTAGAATTATGTTATACTTAATTGATCTAATTAAAAAGAGTTGGGGTGGGAAATAGGAATAACTAATTCAAAATTCCTTCCCAAATTTATTCTATAAATAGGTTGTTTCAAGCCTGAAAAAGGGGTTTGAACTTTGGGAATATTCAAAAGGGTTCCAACATTAAAAAAAAGGTTCCAACCTCCAGAGAATTAGGGTTTCAATTTTTCTGGTATACATTTTAGAGTCGAAAAATCACTCAAAAAGGGTTCTGAAATTTCAGAACTCTACTGGTCTTCTACTTAGCATACAAGTCGAGTGTTATTTCTGGAATCTTTGCCGGTTGTTCCTCTGTCGTGTTTACTTCAACTTAGCTTGGATTTCTATTTGCTCGAGTTATTTGCTGGTTGCCTGTTGAGTTGTGAGATTTGCTGTGTTAATTGCTCCTGTTTGCTGTTGCTGATTTTTCTTTCTTCTCCAAAACTTAGAACTCATCGATTTGCTTTTGAATGAGGTACACAACTATGTCCTGGAGTTGTAATTGAGTTGCATGTTGAAGAAATAAAAATGCTGACCAGTTTTAGTTATTCAATTATATTTCTGTTCTTTCATTATGTAGTTTCAAATACTTAGATCTTTGTAATTCATTTAGGAATGGGTTGTAATAAGTACTAGACTATTTGAACTCGATTTACATTAAAGTAGTAGTAGATAATACTGTAGTAAACGTATCTAGTAGGTTAGTTATAATGATCACCTAAATCTAAAGC
>MU750708.1:39123-53561 GCA_026770625.1 Nicotiana glauca | reverse complement strand
ATCAAAGCCAAGCTAGCTATGCCTATCAACTATGAGTTACAAGATTCCTATCTATAATTTCTTGAAACTTGATCTTGAGTCTTAGCTGATTTTGCTGTGGACCCTGATCTGTATCTTGATGCTCGTAAGTTGTAGGTGTTTACTTCGTCATGCAGCATTAGGTCAAAATAGGATCAGCGGAGCTTGTGACTTCAATCAGGTTTTGAGCGATCCGCACCCTTACTTGCTTCACATTTGAGTTCATTTCTTTTTGTTATTTTCTTCTTTTCTTGATTCTGAATTGAGACTCATTTCATCGGTTGTCTCGCACCCTGTGTCTTGAGATCGACCTGCATAAAACACCAAAACAAACAAACGAACGAAATTTTTCTGCCCCAGTTTTCACTAGGAAAATTTCGTGAGTTAGTTGTGACACATATCTAAGCAATCAAATCAGGATTGTGTAGGGAGATCTATCGGTTTTTGTCCGAGATTTGGGAAGGAAAGGCTCCTCGATTTTTTGGCCGGGATTTGGAAAGAAAAGGCTCCTCGATTTTTTTGGCCGGGAGATCCTCGGTTTTTTGGCCGGGATTTGGAAAGAAAAAGCTCCTCGGTTTTTTGGCCGGGAGATCCTCGGTTTTTTGGCCGGGATTTGGAAAGAAAAAGCTCCTCGGTTTTTTGGCCGGGAGATCCTCGGTTTTTCGGCCGGGATTTGGAAAGAAAAAGCTCCACGGTTTTTTGGCCAGGAGATCCTCGATTTTTTGGCCGGGATTTGGAAAGAAAAAGCTCCTCGGCTTTATGGCCAGGAGATCCTCGGTTTTTTGCCGCGATTTGGAAAGAAAAAGCTCCTCGGTTTTTTGGTCGGGAGATCCTCAATTTTTTGGCCGGGATTTGGAAAGAAAAAGCTCCTCGGTTTTTTGGCTGAGATTTGGAAAGAAAAAGCTCCACGATTTTTTGGCCGGGAGATCCTCGGTATTTGGCCGGGATTTGGAAAGAAAAAGCTCCTCGGTTTTTTGGCTGGGAGATCCTCGGTTATTTGGCCGGGATTTGGAAAGAAAAGGCTCCTCGGTTTTTTGGCCGGGAGATCCTCGATTTTTGACCGGGATTTGGAAAGAAAAAGCTCCTCGGTTTTTTGGCCGGGATTAGGAAAGAAAAAGCTCCACGGTTTTTTGGCCGGGAGATCCTCGGTTTTTTGGCCGGGATTTGGAAAGAAAAGGCTCCTCGGTTTTTTGGCCGAGAGATCCTCGGTTTTTTGGCCGAGAGATCCTCGGTTTTTTGGCCGGGATTTGGAAAGAAAAAGCTCCTATACTACTATGATTTATTTTCTTTTGGGATTTTCATTTTCATTTTCTTTTCTTCTTTTTTCTTCTTTTCTTCTTCTTTTATATTTTCCTTTTTTTAGCAAAACGCATGAAAGAATCTTGGGGAAACTTCCTTTTTGGTTGTTTTCCTGCTGCAAAGCTGTTTCAGTGCTTGTGCATTTTATTTCTTTTGGGCTGCACCTGCTTCTTGCACGGTTGCTCTGAATAAGACCTGTTTTCAAGAAAGAACAATTTGTTAGTTTGAAACGGTGGTTGGTTTTGTGGCCTTGATCATCCCAATTGCTTGATTCCGGCTCCCTTTCCGTTGAGAGCTTTGCTGCTTGTTGGCCTTGAGGGTGAATCTCTTTTCAAACCGATCGGGTTCAACTCTCAGGGCTTCATTATGACTCGCCCGTGTGGGCTTCGGCCTTTTCACTTTATTCTACTTTTGCCTTTGATTTTCTTTCTTTTCCAATGTCTTTACTTTGAAAGCATCAATCACCATGGTCAATTGGGATTGGACTGACGCACCCGCTGAGGTTGGGTATTTTCTTTGGCTTTTGCCAGGCGGAGCCCGATAGAACCAATCCTGCCACCTTTCTTTGTAATAATTCCGGAATCAGTGTTAAGCCGAAAGGGATTCAAGGAAGAAATATACAAAAGGCAAGCGAATGAGTTTAAAGAGAAGCGTCCCTTTCGGGGGAAAAGAAGGACTTATCTGGGGTGCATGCTGGCTTCAAATAAACACGACATGCTTCTTGGACTAGACGCCCGACCCATACAAACTTCCAGCTTCTCGTGAACCCATTGATCCGCATTTCAAAACCAGGGAACCTTGCCAGGACTCTTTTAGTGATGAGATGTCTTCTTTTCGGCCGACATCGCCCTTTACGGGTTTTCGCCAATCGACCTCTCTCATTTCTCTTTTCACCGTCGCCAGATAGTGATCTTTCTGGCTTTTCACTAAGCGGACTCTCTCATTTTTATTTTCTCTACTCACCGTCGCCTTATGGTGGCCGGAGGTTTTCACCAATAAGACTCTCTCATTTTATTCTCTCAGTTCGAATTGTATCAGATTCCAACAGTGATGTTTTTCACTTCCCTGCTTTTGCCAATTGATCGGAAGGACTTGGACAAGGTTTTTGGGGTAAGAAGGATTTTGGGCGGAACTACAACTTTGGAACCATTTCGGCGGATTCATAGCCGAACCATCATATCATCTGCCCCAGTTTAAATTTTTGGGGGTAATTGGGATTTTTGTTCTGGTGTGACTGAACCTCAGGGAGAGGCTGCCTACGTATCCTTTCGGAATCAAGTCAAACGTAGTTCAGGCAAATGATTTTTGTTTTTGTTTTTGTTTTTGTTTTTGTTTTGTTTTTGTCTTGTTTTGTTTTGTTTTGTTTTTTTTTTGGTACTTCCGGGTTCCAAAGAGGGTAGCCAAAAAAGGGTAACCAGCTCAAAGGGTTTGCAAAGGATTGATAGTGTTTGGAGTAGTGAGAAAGAAAGCCTTCGTCATCTCAATTACGCAACAGCTATCAAACCAGGAGGTCTAGACATAATACCTTTTGACTGCATCCGCATTGACTGCTGTTTCAGGATCATTTCCTTCGACGTCTCCCAGATACAGCGCTCCTTTTGGCAAAATTTTTCGGATTATGTATGGACCTTTCCAATTAGGAGCAAACTTTACTTTTGCTTCCTGATGATGAGGGAGAATGCGTCTGAGCACGAGCTGTCCCACTTCAAAATTCCTGGGATGCACTTTTTTGTTATAGGCGCGGGCCATTCTTTGTTGGTACAACTACTCGTGACAAACTGCGGCCATCTATTTTTCATCAATTAATGACAACTACTCTACCCGGGTTTTTACCCACTCACTGTCCTCAATTTCTGCTTCAGCAATTATGCAAAGCGAAAGGATTTCTACTTTTGTAGGTATGACTGCTTCAGTTCCGTAAACCAACAAGTACGGAGTCGCTCCAATTGATGTACGCACTGTGGTGCGATACCCGAGTAATGCAAAAGGCAGCTTTTCATGCCATTGCTTGGAGCTTTGAATCATCTTTCTCAAAATCTTCTTGATGTCCTTATTCGCTGCTTCAACGACACCATTTGCTTTTGGCCGATAAGGAGTAGAGTTTCTATGTGTTATCTTGAATTGTCCACATACCTCTCCCATCAGACGACTATTCAAGTTTGCAGCATTGTCGGTAATGATAGTTGCAGGAATGCCAAAGCGGCAGATGAGATTGGAGTGCACAAAGTCTACCACAGCTTTCTTGGTGACCAACTTGAGAGAGATGGCCTCAACCCATTTTGTGAAGTAATCGATTGCAACCAATATGAATCTATGCCCATTTGAAGCTTTTGGCTCGATCGGCCCAATGACATCCATACCCCAGGCAATAAACAGCCAAGGTGCTGACATCGGATGAAACTCTATTGGAGGTGCATGAATCAAATCACCGTGCACCTGGCATTGATGGCATTTTTGAACAAAACTGAAGCAGTCCTTTTCCATGGTTATCCAATAGTATCCCGCTTGCAGTATTTTCTTTTCCAAAACATATCTATTCATATGAGGTCCGCACACCCCTGTGTGCACTTCATGCATAATTCTTCCTGCTTCCTCGGCATCAATACATCTTAGCAAGTTGAGTTCCGGGGTCCTTTTATACAAAACATCACCGCTTAAGAAGAAGCCACTCGCATCCGTCTAATGGTTCTCTTCTGATCTCCAGTAGCTTACTCGGGGTATTCTTGAATTTTCAGAAATCTTTTGATATCATGATACCAGGGCTAAATGTTGGGTTCCACCTTGACCGCATTACAATAACCGTGCCTTTCTTTGATTTGAATTTCCAGGATGGGTGTTGCCTGGGTAAGGCAGCATTGAAGCTAAAGTGGCGAGTGCGTCAGCTAGTTCATTGTGACACCGAGGAATGTACCTGAACTCTATTGACTTGAAGCATTTGGTGATATCTTCCACATGCTGACGATATGGAACGAGCTTAACATCGAGTCTTACACTCTCCCTGTGCTTGCCGGATAATCAAATCGGAATCCCCCATGATCAATAAATCTTCAACATCTTGGTCAATGGACATATTTATGCCCATGATGCAGGCTTCATATTCAGCTGTATTGTTTGTGTAGAAGAATCGGAGCCTAGCTGTAGCTGGATAGTGCTAGCCATTGGGTGATATCAAGACTGCTCCAATGCCTACACCTCTTGTGTTTACCGCTCCGTCAAAGAACATTTTCCAAGCACGAGTGTGTTCCGAGATCACTTATACTAAATTTACCTCTTCATCTGGGAAGTATGTGCTCAATGGTTGGTATTCCTCATCAACCGGGTTTTTCGCTAAATGATCCGCCAACGCCTGGGCTTTCATTACCGTGCGAGTGACATAGACTATGTCGAATTCAGTGAGCAGGATTTGCCATTTTGCCAGTCTCCCAGTGGGCATCAGTTTCTGGAATATGTATTTCAAAGGATCCAACTTGGTTATGAGGTAGGTAGTGTGGGCTTGAAGATAGTGTCTCCACTTTTGAACGACACACGTCAGAGCACATCATGTTCTCTCCAACAAAGTATATTTGGCCTCGTAGCTGGTGAACTTCTTACTCAGATAGTAGATCGCCTGCTCTTTCTTGTCAGTTATATCGTGTTTCCCCAGAACTCAACCAAAAGAATTTTCCAACACCGTCAGATACAAGAAGAGAGGTCGCCCTGGCTCAGGTGGGACCAACACTGGAGGATTTGACAGATATTCCTTGATCTTGTTGAAGGCCTCTTGACATTCGGATGTCCATTTGATTGTTGCATCTTTCTTCAACAGTTTGAATATGGGCTCACACGTGGTAGTCAGTTGAGCAATGAATCGACTAATATAGTTTAACCTGCCCAATAAGCTCATCATGTCTTTCTTAGTTCTCGGAGGAGGCAGCTCTCAAATGGCTTTTATCTTCGTGGGATCTAACTCAATACCTCTCCGACTGACTATGAAACCCAAGAGCTTGCCTGATGGGACTCCGAAGGCACATTTGGCCGGATTCATCTTCAAACCATACTTGCGCAGCCGTTCAAAGAACTTTCTCAAATCTCGAACGTGGTCACTCTGAGTTTGGGACTTGATGATTACGTCATCCACATACACCTCTATCTCTTGATGCATCATGTCATGGAAAATGGCAGTCATGGCTCTCATATAGGTTGCCCCGGCGTTCTTCAACCCAAATGGCATGACCCGATAATAGTACGTATCCCAGGGTGTAGTGAAAGCAGTCTTCTCGGCATCTTCTTCTTCCATCAACACTTGGTGATATCCTACGTAACAATCCATGAAGGACTGTATTTCATGTTTGGCGCAGTTATCAACAAGGATGTAGATGTTGGGCAACGGAAAATTATCTTTGGGACTCGCCCTATTCAAATCTCGCACACACCCGGGTTTTCCCGTCTTTCTTTGGCACTGGAACCACATTGGCTAGCCATGTAGTATATCAAACCACTCGGATTACCCCCGCCTTCAGTTGTTTTGTGATTTCTTCTTTAATCTTATCACTAATATCAGTTTTAAACTTTCTTTGATTTTGTTGCACTGGAGGACAATCGGGGTAAATTGGCAGTTTGTGCACTACTAGATCCACACTCAGTCCTGGCATGTCATCATACGACCAAGCAAACACATCTTTAAACTCAAACAAGAGTTGGATTATTGCGTCTCGAGTTTTCTCATCTGTGTGAATGCTTATTTTGGTTTCCCTTATTTCTTCGGCAGTTCCCAAATTAACTGGTTCAGTGTCATTCAGATTTGGCTTAGGTTTGTTCTCAAATTTTTCCAATTCTCAATTTATTTCCCTAAAAGCCTCTTCTTCATCATATTTCGGTTCTTGATTCATTATTTCACAGTTACACAACGTGTTTGGGTCTGGGCATGAAGTTCGCAAGCATGTCATGTTATTTAAAGCCGCATTATTATAACTGAAAAGAAAAGATGAAAGGGAAAAATAACAAAATCAGAAAGAATAAAGAGAAAATGGATGATGAAATATTGATTTCATTTCTTGGAATTTGGAAAGATAACAGGGTTTACATTCAGGAATTTAAAAGACAAGAAACTAAAAGAAACATCTGAGTTACACCCTGAAACAACTCTAGATGTAGAAAAGGTGACAGGGCTAATCTACCGGGATTCCCGCCTGATCGGGAATGGCATAGCCTTCCAATTTTGGAGTTTGGCATCTGGTCCCATGTAGAGCACCTCAGCGGTGCTAGTCCCTTCCCCCGGCTGGGCCGTGTTGGTTTCATAAAGCGTTTGCCTCATAGCTCCACAAATATCTTCTATTTCATCAGTCGTGAACACCTTATCATCTTCTTCTTCGCTATACCTAGGCTTGACAAAGGTCTCACACAGATGTGGCAATGGTAGCGGCAGAACCCATCCCTCTTTCTTTCTTTCGTCAGTCCATATCTCATCATCTGGGGTAGGGTGGAAGCCTATCCTGAAATACTTTTTTGCTGCGGGTAGCGTTACTGGTTCGGATATTCCTTGCAAAGCTTTTCCCAACCCTTTTCCATGTTTGAAACCATGTCTAATCATTTATTTGGTTACCATGATCGAAGCATTAGATAAGAAAGGCTGGGGGCATAGATGTCCTTCCTCATACTAATCAGCTACCACAATTTCAAAGGCTTGATAGACTATATGCCCACTTCCCTTCCTCGCCTCCAGGCAGGGGATAGATGGGTCACGATATATGGACTGCTCACCTTCCCTGTGGACCACGATCTCCTGATATTCATGCTCAAATTTCACCTGGAGGGTAGAGGGCACAGCTCCTGCAGCATGGATCCAAGGCATTCCCAGAAGAAAATTGTAAGATGTATCCATGTCTAACACCTGGAAAGTCACCTCTAAATCCACTGGGCCTATGGTCAATATCAAATCGATTTCCCCGATGGTATCCCTTTTAACACCATCGAAAGCTCTCACACAAACATTATTCGGACGAATCCTTCCTGTTCCCATTTCCATTCCTTGCAAAGTGGAGAGTGGGCAGATGTCGACCCCTGAGCCTCCGTCCACCATGACCCGCTTAACGTAGTAACCTTCATATTTGACAGTCAGGTGCAAGGCTTTATTGTGGGCAGCTCCTTCTGGAGGCAAATCACTTTTACTGAAGGAAAGTTGATTGACGACGAAGAATCTTTCTGCCATCCTTTCAAGTTGTTCAACCGAAGTCTCGACTGGCACATATGCTTTGTTCAGAGTTTTCATAAAGATCTTCTGATGTTCGGCAAATTTGGTCACAAGTGACAACAGTGACACTTGCTCAGGACACTTCCTCAATTGGTCTACTGTTTCATAATCCGGCATTTTCATTTTCTGAAAGAAGGCCTCTGCTTCTTCAGCGCTCACCGGCTTCTTAGATGGAAAGTGCTTTCGTGTGGCGCTGTTTACCTCTTGTATATTTGAATATTTTTCCACAGGGACTATTCCTGGAAGTTCTCCCAAAATTTCCTTGCCTTTGTATGTGACCACTGTTTGTTGGTAGTTCCACGACACTGCAGAGGGGTCGGTCATGGGCTTCTACGGTGCGCGTCGAATAACTACTGGCTCACTCAGCCGAGGCGGTTTAATTGTCCCCCGCACCACATAGTCCCCTTTAGGCACATACATCTCTGTCCCCTTCTTCACTTCATACTTCCTTGGAGTGCTCACAACTAGTGGTTTCTCTTGGCGACCTCGCGGAACATAAAGAACCTCGTGTTTAGGAGGCACCAGCTCTGCTTTTGTCTCCGTTTTCTTCTCAGGCTCAATTTTGATAGCTTTATTCTTCTTCTCCCATTTTTCCTGCTTCGGGGCTACCTTGGGCTTCCTTTGGGCATTGGCAATAGCAATTATGGCTTTTAGAGCCAGATCAAAGTCTCGGTCTTCACAAATCATACCGATTACCGGCCCGTTGTTGTGAGCGGGTAAGGGATTATTGGTAACATTCGGGGCTTCTTCATCCCTCAACACTATTTTCCTTTGTTCGATCAAATCTTCCACAGCATTTTTCAATGTCCAGCAGTTGTCAGTACTGTGCCCTTCAGCTCCTAAATGATAGGCATAATGGACACCCCGTTGATAGGCTGGAGATTCCGGGTTCGGCCTATTTTGGGGGATAGGCTGTAGTAGGTTCATCTGGACGAGCTTCAGGAACAAACTGGAGTATGGTTCACCAATTGGTGTAAAATTTGGTCGTCTAGGCGGTTCCCGAGGGCAAAAATTATTTTATGGTGTTCGGGGGTTATATTGGTTTTGGTAAGGAGGCTGGTTTCTTTGGAATGGAGGTAGGTTTCGATTAGCTTGTGGTTGCGGTCGGCCGAAAGGTTAAGCATTCATTACCACATAAGGTGGAGGGGCGTAAGTCATATCTGTGTGAGGGTAATAGCGCTGAGGGGCTCTTTTCGAGAACACCGGTCTGGGAGCCTGGTACCTTCTTCCTCCCGATGCTGCCATCACTGTTTCTTCTTTCGTTTTACCTTTAGCCATTCCCCCAGACCTGCCTTCGATGGCTTGGGAGGTTGCTCTTATGGCTGACTGGCTCAAGATTCTACCCGTATTTAGCCCATTCTCTATCATCTCTCCAATTTTTATTGCCTATGCGAAGGGCTTACCCATGGGAGACATCATATTTTGGAAATAGTTTGCTTCTTGGGCCTGCAGGGAAACAGTGACCATCTCCACCTCATCCATTGGAGGCTTTACCCTTGACGCCTGTTCATGCCACTTAATTTCATATTCGCGAAAACTCTCTGAGGGCTTTTTCTTTAGATTTGCCAAAGAGTTCCTGTCTGGCGCAATGTCTATCTTGTACTGAAATTGTCGAACAAAATCTCGGGCCAGATCATCCCATATATGCCATCGCAAGACATCCTGATCCATATACCACTCTGAAGCGATACCAATCAAGCTTTCCCCGAAATATGCCATCAATAATTCCTCTTTGCCACCGGCACCCCGTAACTGATTGCAGTACTTCTTCAGGTGAGCAATGGGGTCGCCATGCCCATCATACTTTTCAAATTTTGGCGTTTTGAATCCTGATGGCAAGTGTACATGCGGGAACATACACAAGTCTGTATAGGAGATGCTTTTCTGTCCGCTCAAGCTTTGCATATTTTTCAAGCTTTGCTCGAGGCTTCTCATTCTCTTTGCCATCTCGTCCAGCTCTGCGGATTTGGGGGTTTTATCCTACCCCGGCGTAAGCTCATATGGTGGCTGAGAGTAGGTGTACTGAGGATAATAAGGAGGATCATCCAGAAAGATGGGATTCTGGAATGTGAAGACCGAGGGGTCAAAAGTATGCTTTGGTAGTGATGGTTGCGTTGTTGCGGAGGCTGGCGGAGCTGTGAAGATATTGGGAGCAATTCCAGATGGGAACACCTAGGGGTGAGCCTCAGAGGGTGTTTCGAAGAAGTTAGCAGTCATAGTTGGTAGAGGAATATTTGGGCGGATAATAGGGTTAGTGGTAGTACCTCCAAATCTAGGGAACAACTCCGGGAATCCGGGGATAGTGCCTGGAGGCTCCTTTCCATTATTCCAAGCGTCCCACATTTCCATCAATCGCAGGCGCATGATCCGATTTTCTTCAGCTGTATAGGATTCAAAGGTCGGGATCCCAGAGATTGGGCTGTCTTCAGGTATGGGGATTGCAGGCAGGGTCATTTCAGACGACATCTCTATTTTTCCTTTGGATCTGGTGAAGTATCGATGCGAGGCCAGTTTACCACAAACCAACCACGGTTTCCAAAATACTCAGCTGGATGATAGCAACAACGGTTAGTGTGAAACAAGTAACAGATAGGTAACTACACATTGGAGTGTGATGCACCTATACAGTTAAATGACTATCTACATGTTTTCTTCGGTCACATGCGTCATCCCGGCTTTTCTCTTATTCCTTTTCCCTTTTCTTTCTCTTTTTTGTTTTGTTTTCTCTCATTTTCTGCTATTTTCTTTTCTTTGGCCATAGTTTTTCTCTCAATGCCCTATTTCCTTCCTTCATGTTTTCTTTTCTTTTATTTCCTCGTATTTCTCTTTTTTCTCTTTGTCCTAGGTTTATGGTCGAATCTTTTGTAGATTGCCTGCATATCATGACCCCGCATGAATCAGACCAAGTGTAGTTCTTGCAAATAAATGCAAAATAAGAAAACAATTTTTTGGAAATTTTCAATTTTTCATTAATAACAATTGCGGTTACAAAAGCTACTAGACTATTTTGTTTTTCTTTTCTTAAAAAGGAAATTACAAAAATAGACTCAAAAGGAAAAATACAGACTCGATTAACTAAGAGTATATCAATGCTTCAAACCTTGGGGCCCGCGGGGCATCATTCGGCATCGCCGCGGGCCTACATGCAAGACTCCTTTGCAACTGATCTAAATCATTCATGACCTGGCGAACAAATATCATCACTAAGGCAAAGGACGTGGTACGACCCATTCGCTCACCGGCCTGACACTTCATGACAATATAGTGGGCAATGTTTCTGATCCTTTCCCTAATTCGGCCCTTTTCTTGGAGGAGTCGGCTTATTTGTTGGGTACGAGCATCTAGCACCTGAGAGTCCTGGAAATGCAGGCCTTGTAGCAATTTTATTTCCTTTTCCATCTCAGCAATTAACCTATAGCACTGGTCTCTCTCGGCTTGGAATTCTTTATCCCGCTGGGCTGTCTTTTCTTCTATAGTATTCATTTTTCTCTTCATTTTGGCAATGGTCCCCTCGTAGTTTCTCCTCATTTGTTGCATAAATTGGGCTCTTTCTTCAGTTTTCTTGGCCTACTGTGCCCGAAGCCTTGCCATGTTTCCCTTGAATTTTTCTAATTCTTCTTGGCAGTCCAAAATTTGTCTCTTTAACCCTTTGATCAACCTTTCATCAGATAGACTTCTTTCTTGGTTCCTGGCATCTATTTTCATCTGCTTAATTTGGGTTTTGAGTGCTTCATTCTCTTGAGCTAATTCCTTTTTATCACCCTCGTCGGCTGCAGCCTGTATACTCTTGTCAAATTGGAGGTCCCGGACTTGTTGCTCTAACTGTCCTATTTTAGCTCGGTACTCCTTTTCCTTTGCTTGCCAATCCCATTGAACCTGGACCCCATCGGTAAATTGCTGCACGTGCGGTCTTTTAGCGGGTCTCTCTGGGATTTGAAATATTTTGCCAAACCACGTCAGATACTTGGGATCTACCTCGCCTCTAGCTTGGTCCTGTATTATGGTTTTAGGCTCGAGGAACCGGCACTCATTCCATATCTTTCGGATTCTGCCTTCAGGAAATGCAGCCTTCGGGCCTAACTCAATGACTTGCTCACTCAGGTCTTCATCGTTGTGCACTGTCTGGAATCTTCCAAGTTGTCGCAAAACCCGGTAAGGAGCGTAAGGCTGTATGTTTTGGATACCCATCAAAAGAATATATGGGACCTCTGCTGATGTGTATACAACTTCAGTAGCAGGAAGCCACCCATAAGCCCATTCAACTTTATCTGCAGTCAGGGATCTTAAGCATGACGACCAGGCCTCAGTACCCTCAGGGAACTCAATACCTATCACCCGGGTCCCAAATTCTGCAATACAACTCAACCCAGTTAAACCATAGTTCATATAGCCGGTGCGGTGATAGAGGTGTTCCTGAATCCATAACTGTAAGAGCAAATTGCAACCTTGAAAGAATTTCAGGCCTTCCCGACATTTAGTCAAAGCTCGGTACATTTCTGCTATGATAAGAGGAACCACTGTGCTAGTAGGTTTTTTCATGGCAACATCTAGCATCCCTACCAGGCCGAGGTCTATGTGACCATCTTCTCTCGGACAAAACACCACTCTAGGAAAGGCTACCATGAAGGCTAATCCCCGTCGGGCTTCCCATTTGTCTTTATTTCCGGCATGTGTCAAGCCAGTGTTGGTCTCCTCGAAACCTTTTGGGTTACCATACCGATGATATAGGAAATGCAATGTATAACACCCTTCTGCCAGATGCGGTCTTGAATATCCCGACTGATGTTCAACAAATCCAGAAACCTATGAAGGGTTACCGGTCATGGGGCCAGTGGGTATCTACCTCGAAGGTTCCTGTTGAGACCCGTGTATCCCGCAATCTCCTCTAATGTAGGTGTGAGTTCAAAATCTAAAAACCGGAATACGTTACGGGTCAGGTCCCAAAATGGTATTAGTGCCTCAATGATATCCTTCCTCGGTTTAATGTTCAGTAAATCAACTAGACCGCCCAAAATCTTGACCACAATCTCTCTGCTTCCTTTTCCTAGTGCCACCACATATGGAGTTTCAAAGGGATCTCACTCAGGACTAAGAAGGTTTCGATGTTACTTGAAGTCATCCTGCACGTTTATTTACAAGGGAATTTTAATGACTTATTTTGAAAACTGGCTATTTTTTTTGCAAAATTCTTTATTTAGAAAGACAAGGACTTGGTTTTGCGAATACGACCTTTCATCACTTCTGGGAGGAAGATTTTAAGGCTGTGCACGCAAACCATTTAAAAATAACCCAAGGTGGTTGTTCTTGCAAAAACGGCCTTCCAGCGTCCTTTGGGGACATTCGGCTTATCTTCAACAAGAATAGCCTCACCCGACTTATTTATGAAAAATTTTGACTTTTTTTGGCTATTTTTGCAAAAAGGGAGGTTGGATCCGATGAGGGTTGCCTACGTATCTCACATCCGGTGAGAATCAAACCAGCTTAGTTCGGGAAGATTGGGAATTGAGTAAATAATTCTTTTTTATTTTTATAAAACTCAGACCATAAAGCTTTAAGGCAAAAGAAAAATCATTTTTGATTTTTGATGTTTTTTTTTGGAATTTTCTAAAAAAAAGCTTTAAAAGGAGAAACGGATTTTTTTTTTTTTTGGATTTTTGAATTTGATTTTGATTATATTTTTGAAAGAAAGACTTCTAAAAATTCCTTTTCTTTTGATTGGAACTTTGGGAATTTTAGAAATAAAAAGAAAATATTTTTTGTTTGTATTTTCATTTATTTTCTCTTTTTCTAAAGAAGAAAGAAAAATATTTTTTTGATTTTGGATTGTTGCCTCTTAATTTTCAAAAGAGAGACTATTAAGAAATTGTTTTGGATTTTTGAGTTTTTATTTATTTACAAAAGTACTTCTAAAGAAAAGCAAAAATATTTTTTGGACTTCAATTTTTTTCATTTTTTTATTGATATTTATGAAAGAAAGACATCTGAGAAGTATTTTTTGGATTTTTGTTTCTGATTGTTTTGGAAAAATACTTCAAAATGAAGAAAACCCGTATTTTGAATTTTGATTTTTCTTTTTATTTCATGAAAAATATTAGAAAGAAGGAAACCATTTTTTTGAGTTTAAAAACTATATTTTTTGAATTTTCTAAGGAAAGATTTTTTAATGAAGGAACTAAAGGAAAATATTTTTGGATTTTTAAAAAATTGGGGTCGGAACCGATGAGGTTTGCCTACGTATCTCACATCCGGTGAGAATCAGACCCACGTAGTTTGGTCAGATTTTCCAAAATCAAAACTATTTTGAACAACAAATGTCTGTCTATTTTTTCAAATATTTTTCTCTTTTTCTTTGTTTTTTCTATTTTTCAAAAATCCGGCAGTATTTCAGTACTATTTGGGTATTGTTTTTTTTTCAAATGGTCACCCTCACTTAGTCCTAACATTGCTTATTTTATTTTATTTTTTTTTTCAATTTTCACTCATTTAGACAAGCCGGTCAACATGCAAAACCGAGCAAATAAATGTGCAAGTAGCACGTAAGATGCATCAGGATGGTCAATTCATTTCAGGTCACCTGTCCTAGACGGACCCAACTCCTGTATTGAGTCCCCTAAGTCAAATGCACATGATGCAAACAAACGTCCTACTAGGGATTCAGCATGAGTTTTTGTTCTTCTAGGTTTAAACCCTAGGTTTATTGGTCTAGACCTGGCTTACCCGAGCGGACAACTCGAGCCGAGGGGGAGGCAGCGTACCGGGGATACAGAAGCTCCGCCGGCTTAGCAACTTATCCAACCTCGTTCTAAATTGGGAAAGACTCTAAACAGAAGAGAAGCTACACGAAGTGCAACCTTCTCCATGATGTAGAAGACTCAGAAAGAGGAAGGGATTT
>MU750708.1:21984-38722 GCA_026770625.1 Nicotiana glauca | reverse complement strand
TGTAGAAAAATCAGATAAAGCCAAATATAACAATTGTACTAATCTCGAATTCTTAAACCCTGAATCAAAATTCTGGGTTCGTTTCCCCAGCAGAGTCGTCGCCAGAGCTGTCACACCTCCTTTTTTACACACCTACCCCGAAGGATAAAATGTATAAGGGAGTTTTTCCATTTAAAGTGACATTATTCGAAATGAGATTATTTATTCGTTTCAGAATCACCACTTGGGATAGTATTGGCTTTTGATGTCCCAAGTCACCGGTTTAATTTAAATCCCAAATCAAAGGAAATTATCGACTTCCCAATTGGAGTCTGCGAACCAGAAATTCTGAATCAGGAATTCTGTTGACCTGAGGGAAGTTGTTAGGCACCCCCGGATCTCGTGGTTCTAGCACGGTCGCTTAAATTATTATAATTGGCTAAAAATATGATTTTTATGCATGCTCCAACCTATAGTGCAATTTTATAATTTTTTAACGCTTTTAATTATTTTTACGAAAGTGAACGTCGTTTAAAAACGTATTTTGGATCACGTCACATGAAATGCACCCAGATCCTCGACACATTTTTATTCAACATTTTCGGATTTGGATTTGGGTTGCATGAAATGCACACCCGTATTTAAGAAGGTAGAATTATTAAAGAGCGCGCCTAAAGCGACTAACGTATCATTATCTTTGCGGGAGGCCATGCAATTCGCTAAATTGCACGTCCCAAATTCTAAGTATTTTGTTATAAGCAATTAATGAGGGCCCCACAATTTGTGCTTTTTTGTTTGGCGAGGCTCATCTTATTTTATTATTTAAAGGCCGACCTAAAGCAAACTACGGTTTTCTATTTATTTTTTTTGTCTCTAAAAGGGCCTAATTAATTTGCATTTATAAATTCAGGCCTCGAGTTCAAGTCCGAATTCAAACAAAAGGGAGGACCCTTTTAGTTTGAACCCGCTACCTAACTCGAAAACCTAAATTTATATTGCAAATTAATTCCCATATTCCTAATATAATTTTAAAAGGGTTTTTAACTTCTAACAATTTTGGACCTTGTAATTTGAAATTTCCAGCATTTATTGGGCCTTAAGAAGTTTTTGGCCCAGGTCTTGTTCAAACAAGGGCTGTCACATTTGGACTCCTAAATGAGCCCCTATCCAATGCTGATTTTATTAGGATCCCAAATTATTTCTTTTAATTCGTAACAAGCCCGATTATTGGTGAACAAATGAATGATTATGAACTCGTTTTGGTTTAAACATGCCAACTTTAGATCCAATTATCACATGAGTGCTCAACTCAAAACCGCATCAATCAGTACATTCTAAGGCCTTTTATGCGTGATCTAAACTTGTGAAGGAACAATTAACTAGCACATCTAAAACTATTCAGTGTTTGATCTTATACTAATACAAGCATGTAGTCCATTTTGGATTCAATCCTCAATTAGTGGTGCATTCTAAGTCTAGTTTTGTATGAATATGATAGCGAATATGAATTTACCAACACTATAACTGAAATTTATGCTACTACTCATGCTAGTTCGAATATCCAGTCACCAATACGAGTGAACATCACAGATTTCATAATCAATTTCCAGCTCAAGCCATTTTCTAGTTCTAAAAGTTTAAACTAACACAAAATAAACTAAACTATACTAAAGCTAATGCTATTCCAAACTTAACAATCCAAACCGTCCATTGCAGTCCTAATTATACAGTCCAGGATTATTTACCAAACAAATCAAAATTAAACTACATTAGACAATTACATTCAACATCCACCTAGCTATACATACATAACAGTTCGAACAGGCACGGTTCAGGGAGCAGATGATCGAGCGTTTTTATTTCATTTCCACTTCAAATCAACACCAATACAACAGGAGAGAAGCAAATGCCTGGAGATACAATGAATAGAGGAAGTGATCAACAACAGTAGTAAACAATTTCCAGCAATATTGTATAACGAACAGCCCAGGAGTAAGTTCAGAAATTCAAAAATATTCAACAACCAGCAGCAAATAACAAATCAGCCCAAAACTAGCTTGCACAAACCCAGAGTAACTCGAAATTGACCTCAAAATACTCTTGAACTTTAGTAGAATGAAACTCAAATAGAAACCAACTTAATTAGACCCAAATTCACTTGAAATGAACGTCTGAAACTTCAGCAAATAGAAACAACCCAGGACAGCTTGAATAAAACCAAAAATGACTCAAAATTGAATCTAGAAAACAATAGGAAAGCTCGAATTAAAACTAGCTTGCAAACAAACTTTCAATTTCAATGGAACAGTATTTTTTTTGTAATTTTCTACTGGTTTTTTGTATGTTTATGGATTTTCAGAAAGTTTGAATTTTAAATTCAAATTTCAGATTTGAAACTTGTTGAGCAATTCTCAGGGAAATTTTCAGATGGTGGAAAACTCTTTTTCGATCGCTGACCCCTTTAAATGAAGGCATTGGGGCTGCCTTTTATAGGCAAAGAAAGGGTAAGGAGATTCTGGAACTTAGTCACACCTTTATCCCTCTTTTATTTTCAGAAATTACTTATTAATCCTAAAGTTTTACTTATTTCTCAAGTTACTGCTTTTTAGAATACAGAAACTTACACCTAGACCCCTTCTAGAAGGATCTAAGGTGTTCTAGCTTGATTTTTCTACCTATGAAATGACTATTCTACCCTTGATTGAATTATGAAATTACTGGTTCTTAACAAACCAGTCCATTTTGGATGCCTAAACTACCCTTGAATATCCTTAGAATTACTAACCAAACCCAAACCCATTTGCCTTAGTTAGAAATCAACTATGGTTAATTGAAGGCTAAGTTCTTCAGCTATATCCAAACCTCAAGCCTAATTTAATTGCAAATGAACACTAAATTGAAAAATAATTAAAACTAAACTAAATAAACTAATAGAAGTATTAATTCAATCAAACAAAATCAAACAACACCCAAAACAGATTTAAAACACAAAATTAGACTAACTAAACAACAAAAGCTAACAGGAAATCCAACCAATGTTTAACTAGTCGGAATTAAAACTAACACCTAAACAGAATCAAATCAAGACTAAAATAAAATCTAACTACACTACAATTCGATTCCATCAAAACAAAAATATCGAAATTACTGAAATTTATGAATAATTTACAATCAAAAATTAAATCGAAACATCAAAGTTACTGAAATCGAAATAGAACAAGAAGAAGAAAAAAAATCAAAATTAAACTAACATGAAACAATTACTGAAATTCAAATCAAATTAGAACAAAAACAAACAATTACATCGGATGAGCATATATATATATATATATAAGAAAAAGGAAGAAGGAATCAGAAGACTTATCTGGTTCATGAAATTAGGGTTTTGAGCCGGATTTTCGATTCAAGATTCGAGGCGTTTGGTTGTGATTCGAGGGGAACTGATGCTATATACGGAAAGAGAAGGAGGTAAGGAACCTAGGGTATAAATTTGGGATTATTTGGATAATTTTGTGTTTTGGCCGGAAAACTTCGATCTGAAATTCGAAGTGTTTGGCTAGGATTTGGGAGAAACGGTTTTGGGGGTTGGAAAGAGGAGGAAGAGAGGAGTAAGGGCGTTGGATGAGGGAAAATCGATGGCCCAGATCAAACGACGCCAAACGGCATCGTTTCATTTTAATGAAGGGGCAGGCCGAATTTTTGTGTATTGGGCTTGGGGTTTTGTCCGATTTCGGAAAAATTCATTTGGGCTAGCCTCAAAATTGGTCCAGATTGAATATTTTCTAAGACTATGTTTTCCTTTTTTGTTCTTTTATTTTTTTACTTTTTTTTCTTATTTTCTGATTTTATTAAATGTAAGATCAAAACTAAAAAACCCAAATCAAATCTAAAATTATACTACTTAATTTCCAAAATTAACTAATTCCTAATTTAAAAGAAAACTAAACCAAAAAATGTAAAATGTAGAATTTAAAATTGTAAAAGGACTATTTTTGTTATTTTTTCTCTTATAATATTAATTGATTAAAAATATAAAAATTGAATTCTAAATGCAAACGTACTATTTTTGTACTTTTTATGAATTATAGCAACTAAAAATGCACACAAAAATGCAAACGAGACACAAAATCATGTAATTAATTCCTAAAAATTCAAATAATAAAAGAAAAATTCTAATTCTAATGAATTTATAGGAGTAAATTAAGCGTGGCAAAAATCACGTGCTCACAATTGTGAAATAATAAACCAAGAACCGGAATATGACGAAGAAGAGGCTTTTAGGGAAATAAATCGAGAACTGGAACAATTTGAGAACAAACCCAAGCCAAATTTGAATGGCACTGAGCCGGTTAATTTGGGAGCTACTGAGGAAATCCGGGAAACCAAAATAAGCATTCACACAGATAAGAAAACCCGAGATGCAATAATCCAACTCCTGTTTGAGTTTAAAGATGTGTTTGCTTGGTCGTATGACGACATGCTAGGGCTGAGTGTTGATCTAGTGGTGCAGGCGATCTACTACTTGAGCAAGAAATTCACCAGTTATGAAGCCAAATATAATCTGTTGGAAAGAACATGCTGTGCTCTGACGTGGGTCGCTCAAAAGCTGAGATATTATCTTCAAGCCCACACTACCTACCTCATAACTAGGTTGGATCCTTTGAAGTAAATATTCTAGAAACCGATGCCCACTTGGAGACTAGCAAAATGGCAAATCTTTCTCACTGAATTTGACATAGTCTATGTCACTCGCACGGCAATGAAAGCCCAGGCGTTGGCAGATCATCTGGCTGAAAATTCGGTTGACGAAGAATACCAACCATTGAGCACTTACTTCCTAGATGAAGAGGTAAATTCAATAGAAGCAATCTCTAAAGACACTCATGCTTCTAAAACGTTCTTTGATGGAGCAGTAAATGCCAGATGTGTGGGAATTGGAGCAATCTTGATCTCACCTACTGGTCAACACTACCCGGCTACAACCAGGCTTCGGTTCTTCTGCACGAACAATACTGCTAAGTATGAAGCCTGCATCATGGGCATGAACATGGCAATTGAGCAAGACGTCGAAGAGTTATTAATCATGGGGAATTCTGATCTGATTATCCGGCAAGCCTAGGGAGAGTGGGAGACTCGAGATGTTAAGATCATTCCCTACCGGCAACATGTGGAAGATCTTAGCAAGCGGTTCAAGTCGATAGAATTCAGGTACATCCCTCGGTGTCACAATGAATTAGCTGATGCACTTGCCACTCTTGCTTTAATGCTGCCTTACCCAGGCAATGCCCATATTGATCCTCTAGAGATCCAAATCAAGGAAAAGCATGGTTATTGTAACACGGTTGAGGCGGAGCCAACCATCCAGCCATGGTACCATGAGATTAAAAGGTTTTTGAAAATGCAAGAATACCCTGAGCAATCTACTGGAAATTAAAAGAGAACCATCACACGACATGCAAGTGGTTTCTTCTTGAGTGGTGATGTCTTGTATAAGAGGACCCCGGACCTCAATTTGTTGAGATGTGTTGACGCCGAGGAAGCCGGAAGAATTATGCGCGAAGTACACACAGGAGTGTGCGGACCTCATATGAATGGGTATGTTTTGGCAAAGAAACTCCTTCGGGTAGGATATTATTGGATAACTATGGAGAAAGACTGTTTCAGCTTTGTTCGGAAATGCCATCAGTGTCAAGTGCACAGTGATTTGATTCATGCACCACCAACTGAACTGCATCCTATGTCAGCACCCTGGCCATTCGTTACTTGGGGCATGGACGTTATTGGACCAATTGAGCCAAAAGCCTCAAACGGACATATATTCATACTGGTTGCTACTGACTACTTCACGAAGTGGGTTGAAGCCATCACTCTTAAGTCAGTCAGCAAGAAAGCTGTGGTAGATTTTGTGCTTTCTAATCTTATTTGCCGCTTTGGCATTCCTGCAACTATCATCACAAATGCTACCAACTTGAACAGTCATTTGATGGAAGAAGTATGCGAACAATTCAAAATAACACATAGAAACTCCACTCCCTACCGGCCTAAAGCCAATGGTGCCGTCGAAGCAGCAAACAATAACATCAAGAAGATTCTGAGAAAGATGATTCAGAGCTCCAGACAATGGCATGAAAAGCTGCCTTTCACATTACTTGGATATCGCACCACAGTGCGTACATCGGTCGGAGCAACCCCATACTTGTTGGTCTATGGAACTGAGGCTGTTATACCTGCAGAGGTAGAAATCCCTTCACTCTAGATAATCATTGAAGCAGAAATTGAGGACAATGAGTGGGTCAAGACTCGGCTGGAACAATTGTCCTTAATCGGTGAAAAATGAATGGCTGCGGTCTGTTACGGGCAGTTATACCAATAAAGAATGACCCGTGCTTATAACAAGAAAGTGCGTCCCAGGAATTTTGAAGTGGGGCAACTCGTGTTAAGATGCATTCTCCCTCATCACCAGGAAGAAAAAGGAAAATTTGCTCATCATTGGAAGGGTCCATACATCATCCAGAAAATATTATCGAGAGGAGCATTGTATTTGGGAGATATCGAAGGAAATGATCCCGAAACAGCTGTGAATGCGGATGCAGTAAAAAGGTACTATGTCTAGGCTCTCCGCGGTGTTGGTTTTTTGCATTTGAGATGACGAAGGCTTTTCTTCTCGTTATCCAACAACTATCAACCCTTCGCAAACCCATTTGAGCCGGTTACTCTTCTTTGATTACCCTTTTTGAAACCCTGAAGTACTATAAAAAAAAAGAAAAAACAAAAACAAAAAAAAAAGAAAAAAAGAAAAATAAAAACAAAAAAAAATGTTTTCCATGAACTACGTCTGACTTGATGCCGAAAGGATACGTAGGCAGCCTCTCTCTGGGGTTCAGTCGCACCAAAACAAAAATCCCAATTCCCCCAAAAGTTGAAACTGGGGCAGATGATATAATGGTTCGGCCATGAGTCCACAAAATGGTTCCAAAGTTGTACTTCCATCCGAAATCCTTTTACCCAAAACCTTGTCCAAGTCCTTCTGATCAATTGGCAAAGGCGTGGAATTGAAAAACAATATTGTTGGAATGTGATATAGTCCAAATTGAGAGAAATAAAATGAGAGAGTCTTATCGGTGAAAACCTTCGGGCACCATAAGGCGATGGTGAGTAGAGAATTTAAAAATGAGAGAGTCCGTTTGGTGAAAACTCGTAAAGAGCACTATCGGGCGACGGTGAGAAGAGAAATGAGAGAGGTCGATTAGCGAAAACCCGCAAAGGGCGCTGTCGGCCGAAAAGAAGACATCTCACCACTAAAAGAGTCCTGGCAAGGTTCCCTGGTTTTGAAATACTGATCAATGGGTTCATGAGAAGCTGGAAAGTTTGTGTGGGTCGGGCATCCAGTCCAAGAAGCATGTCATGTCCATTTGGAGCCGGCATGCACCCCCAGATAAGTCCTTCTTTTCCCCCGAAAGGGACGCTTCTCTTTAAACTCATATGCTTACCTTTTGTATAATTATTCTTTGAATCCCTTTTGGTTTAACTCTGATTCCGAGAATATTAAAAAGAAAAGGTGGCAGGACTAGTTTTATAGGGCTTCGCCTAGCAAAAGCCAAAGAAAATACCCAGCCTCAGCGGGTGAATCAGGCCAATCCCGAATGACCATGAATATGGATGTTTGAAAGCAAAAGATATTAAAGAAGAAAGAAGATCAAGGACAAAGGTTATAAAAGCAGAATAAAGTGAAAGGCCAGAGCCCACGTGGGCAAGTCGTCATGAAATCCTAAAAACCAGCAAGCAGCAAAGTTCTCAACGGAAAATGGGTCGGGATCAAGCAATTGAGATGATCGAGGCCACAAAACCAACCACCGTTTCAAACTAACAAATTGTTCTTTGTTTGAAAGTTAAAATAGGTGTAATTCAAAGCAATCATGCAAGAAGCAGCTGCAACCCAAAAGGGAAAAGAAACGCGCAAGCGCTGAAATAGCTTTGCAGCAGGGAACCAACCAAAAGGGAAGTTTCCCCCAAATTCTTTCATGCGTTTTACTAAATAAAAAAAAAGAGAAGAAAAAGAAAAGAAGAAAAGAAAAAGAAGAAGAAAGAAATAAGAAGAAGAAGTGAAAATGAAAAATCCCAAAAGAAAAAAAATCATGGTAGCATAGGGCCCCATTCCCTAGATATCCCGGCATAACCCGTGGACCTCCCCGGCATAACCCGAAGACCTTTTCTTGCGCTCCCTGGCATAACCCAAGGACATTTTCTCTTATCCCGGCATAACCCGCGGATCTCTCTGGCATAACCCAATGAGCCTTTTTTCTTTCAATCCCCGCATAGCCCGTGGACCTCCCTGGCATAACCCAAGGAGCCTTTTTTCCTTCTTATCCCAGCATAACCCGTGGACCTCCCTGGCATAACCCAAGGAGCCTTTTTTCCTTCTTATCCTGGCATAACGCGCGGACCTCCCTGGCATAATCCAAGAAGCCTTTTTTCCTTCTTATCTCGGCATAACCCACAGACCTCCCTGGTATAACCCAAGGAGCCTTTTTTCCTGCTTATCCCGGCATAACACGCGGACCTCCATGGCATAACCCAAGGACCCTTTTTCCTTCTTATCCCGGTATAACCCGCGGATCTCCCTGGCATAACCCAAGGACCTTTTTCCTTCTTATCCCGATATAACCCGCGGATCTCCCTGGCATAACCCAAGGACCTTTTTTCTTTTATCCCGGCATAACCCGTGGATCTCCCTGGCATAACCCAAGGACCTTTTTCTTTCATCCCGGCATAACCCGTGGACCTCCCTGGCATAACCCAAGGAACCTTTTTTTCTTTTATCCCGGCATAACCCGTGGACCACCCTGGCATAACCCAAGGGCCTTTTTCTTATTCCGGCATAACCCTCAGACCTCCCCGGCATAACCCGAGGACCTTTTTCTTTTTCGGCATAACTCGGCCATTTCCTAGCATAACCTGGCTTCTTTCCCAAGGAGGATTTTATTGCTTAGACATGTGTCACAACTAACTCACGAAATTTTCCTAGTGAAAACTGGGGCAGAAAATTTTTGTTTGTTTGTTTGTTTTGGTATCTTAAGCAGGTTTGACCTCGAGGCACAGGATGCGAGACGACCGATGGAATGAGTCTCAATCCAGAATAAAGAAAAGAAGAAAAGAATAAAAAGAATGAATTCAAAATGTTGAAGCAAACAAAGGTGCGGATTGCTCAGAAGGTGATTGAAGTCACAAGCTCCGCTTGTTCCGCTCTGACTCAGTGCTGCATAAAGAAACAACACCTACGATTTGCGAATATCAAGATTCAGATCGGAGTCCATAGCAAAATTAGCTAAGACTCAAGATCAAGCTTCAAGAGATTTATAGATAGGAATTTTGTAACTCATAGCTGATAGGCATAGCTAGCTTAGCTTTGATTTTCTTTTGGGTGTAATAAGGAGGTCAGCAAGCAGTAGCAGCAGCAACAGCAGTGAAATCACAGCTCCTGGTAGTCCCAGCTACCAAACCTTCCAGAACTACACTGACCTGATTCCTTTTCACCAAGGATATGTACGCAACCTTTGAAGCATGGTTCGGTCAGACAGTTTTCAAAAATGCTTCTCATGGAATGCCAAGCAGGCAAAAATCTCTCATAATTGCTCATTTATCTTTGCCCGAAAACCCTTCGTGTCTCTGAGCAAAGAGAGGCAGCTGTGAGCACGTGATTTTTGCCTCGCTTGAATTATTCCTATAGGATTCTTAGATTTAGGATTTGTTCTTTTATTATTTGAATTTTAGGGAATTAATTGCATGATTTTTGTTTGTTTGCATTTTGTGTGCATTTTTATTTGGCATAATTCATAAAAAATACAAAAACAGCACATTTTCATTTGGAACCCAATTTTATATTTTTTAGGTTTATTAGTTAATTAATATTACCAAAAATAAGAGAAAATAGCAAAAATAGTCACTTTACATCTTTGTTTAGTTTTCTTTTTAAAATTAGGATTGAAGTAGTATTAGGAAAGTTAATTAGTTTAATTTTAGTTTAAATCAGGTTTATTAGTTTTAAATGTTGTGTTAAACAAAAAAAAAAAGAAATGAAATGAAATGAAAATGATTTGAATTTAAATAAAAGAAATCAAATAAATAATTGAAATGAAAAAAAGAGAAAAAGCTGGCCTGTTACGTTTTTGGGCCAGTATTTAAACAAATTACCAACCCAATCATTTAACCCCTTTCAAATACCCGGTTAAAACATCCCAAACCTGGCCCAAAACCTGCCTTAGTCCGGTCCAGCCCTTTTAAATAAAAACGACGTCGTATTGACTCCGTGAGATCTGAGCCGTCTATGTTTTCTTGATCTAACAGTCGAGAATCTGGGGTGCTTTTAATATAAAAGTATCGGATAAGCCCTACCCCCCAAGCCGTCTCTCTCACTGCCACTCTCATCAGAGATAACCTCGCCGGCTCCGCCCTAAACCGCCACCGGAAATTGCCCCACGGCGGCAGTGATCACCCAAACTCGTCCAAATTTACACCACTACCCCATCTCAACCTCCTCGTTACGAATCCAACCTTACTTTACTTCGAATCATCGCCAAATTCCTCGAATCTTCAAAACCCTAAGCACCGCCTCCGCCGCCCACGGCGTCGCCACCTCCAAATCTTGCCAAATTAACACCAGTGCTTCTCCTCACCCCCTTTGTTATGAATCCACCATCAGTAGCCTTCAATTTTCTCCCCAGGGTTTCGAATTTTAAATTGAAATTTAGCCTCAAACCTTAGTTCCACGAATCGGGGATTCTCTGATGGCCTGACTATTATAGTGTATAATTGTGTATTCTCTCATGAAAAACACACGATTAAACACTAGTTTGGTCAAGAACTTTCAATTGGATTTGCCCAAGCCCACTCTCAATTCCAGTAATCGCCATCTCCTCATTTTCTTTTTATTTCTTATTACTTTTTTCCTATCTGTTTTAGTATTTGTTTTTCTTTTAATTTCTTTTGTTAAGTTTAGTTTTCTTCCCCTGATACAGTTTGATTCATGAGCTAGTATTATTAGGAGGATTCTATTTCTTTTCAATTTTGTGTTTGAGTATTAATTTTGTTTAATTGGTAATAAATAGTTCGATAGTAGTATAAATTAGGATTAATTTTCAGTTTTATTTAGCATTAAATGGACTCGATAATTCAATTTTAGAGTTTCGAGATTGGTTTGGTTATAGCTGAATAGTCCAGGCCTTTATTTAGTTAACCATGGTTAGTTAAAAGGGGGCTGGGTTCGTTGACATGGGGTTGGTAATTTCAGATTGAATAAAAGGTCAGTTTAGGTATTTTAGATAGAAAGAATATTGTAGTAACTGAAATAGAACCATCTAGAAGTTTCTAGGTTGGGGTGCAAGTTGAATATCAGAATTTGAGTGCAGTAACTTGGAAACAAGCCAAAACCTTAAGGACTTTTCAAGCAAAAATTGAAATAAAAGAGGGACTAAAGGTGTAAAATAAAATATGAAAGAGCCCCTAGCATTTTATCTATAAAAGGCAGTCTCTACTGCCTTGCCTAAAAAGTTTTGAGAGTCTGAAAAGTTTAAAATTCAAATCCAAAAACAAAGGTCTGAAATCTGAGAGGAAGAGTCTATTTTAGATCTTAGATCTTCAAAAAAACCAAAAAAGCACAAAAACTCCAAAAAAATACTATTCCATTGAAGTTTTCTCAAAGAGATTTCAAATTCCAGCTGTTAATTTCAATCTCCAGCTTAGATAGGGATAAAAATGGCTTAAATATTCCTTGTGTTTGGTTGCTGAAGTTCAGAAGTTTTCCTGGGTTTTATTCCAAGTCCGTTTGGGTTCATTTGGTCATTTACTGGTGCTGCTTGCCTGAATCAATTCCTGGGTTTTAGACTTGAGTTTGCTATTTCTGTGCTGAAAAAATTGCTGTTGTTCATTGCTGCTAGCTGACCCCTGCTTCATCACACTTTGTTTCGATTTCCAGGTACAAATCCTGCACTTTGGCGATGTAGTATTCGATTTAAGAATGAAATGAAGCTTCATTGCCATCTAGATCTACTTGCTGCCCACGTTTTACTTCATTTGCTCCTAGAATAGTGTAGTTGATTTCCATTTAAATAGTTAGATTCTCCTGCTGTAATTAAATATGGACTATAATATACTTAAATTTAGTTGATCATCTAGTTTAGTATCTAGATTTAAAAATTTCCTTGTCAATTTTCATTGCTGTATCTCTAGGATTTTTAAAATTTCAATAAATCTTCATTTGTAACTGAAAATAGACTGTTTAGGACTGTTTGGGACTGTTTTCAGCATAATTTGGACTGTTATGGCTGGCATCACTTGGCATAGTCCAGGCGAACCTAGTTTGAAACTGACTTATTATTATAGGACATCACAGGCTCAAATCGTTATTGATAATAGTAGGACTGTTTTAGTAATTCAGTTTGATTAGTTCTATTATGTATCACAATGTTTAATTCCAGTAGTTTAGACTTAAAATCATGGAACTAGAGTTGTGAAATTTGTGCTCATTAAATCATGCATCTCCTTTGGTTAAAATATTAATTACTTCAGTTTTCGTTGCTGAGGTTCAGAGATTAATGTCGTAATTTAACAACCCAAACAAAATTAGCATACAAACATGAAATTTGAATTAAGACGAGCAGGTATTTGATTTGTGCAGATTTGAATGGACCATTTGCTTACTAATCATTCTATTTAGATTTGGACTTGGAAACAGTGTTGTGCGATCCCATTTAATTGACATTTAATTTGGGCTCTAGTTGTGGACTGTCCAAGGCCTGGGATTTTTAATCCCGAATTGGGCCTGTAAGTTTGGCCGCTTCAACTGATTCGCATGGGTAAAACTGAAACGGCTTGTCAGTCCCATGGGCTGGTCTTGAAGGCCCAAAATACTAAGAGTCATGAATTCCCGTTTGAAATCATTAGTGAAATTTTGCAATATAATTTTGGGCCTTCCAAGTTAAGTAGCGAATTAAAATTAAGAAGGCTTTCCTCTTGTTTAAGTTCGGACTTGAACTTGAGGCCCGGATTTTGTAGTGCTAATTAATTAGAGTTTTAGAGACAATCTTTAATAGAGAACAATAGTCTCTTTAGGATGACCTTTAAAATAATTCGAGGTGCGCCGCTCCCAAATAAAATTATAAACTGCGTGGCCCTCTTTAAATGCTTATATTAAAATACTTCGAATTCGGGACGTGCCATTTAGCAAATTTTCATGGCCTCCTGCAAAGTTAATAACACGTTAGTCGCTTTAAGCGCGTTCTTTAATAATTTTACCTTTCTAAACTCGGGTGTGCATTTCATGTGACCCAAATCCAATCCCAAAATGTTGAATAAAATGTGTCGAGGATCCGAGTGCATTTCATGTGACGTGATCCGAAAATATATTTTAAACGACGTTCAATTTCCTAAAATTAATTAAAAGTGGTAAATAATTTTAAAAATTGCGCTGTAGGATGACATGTATTAAAATTATATTTTAGCTAATTATAATAGTTTAAGCAACCATGCTAGAACCACAGGATCCGGGGGTGCCTAACACCTTCCCTCGGGTCAACATAATTCATTATTCAGAATTTCTGGTTCGCAGACTCCATCCGGGAAGTTGAAAGTTTCCTCGATTTGGGGTTCGAAATAAACCGGTGACTTGGGACACCAAAAGCCAAACCTATCCCAAGTGACGACTCTAAATAAATAAATAATCCCATTTCGAATAATGTCACTTTAAATGGAAAAACTCTCTTATACATTATCCTTGGGGGTAGGTGTGTAAAAAAAGAGGTGTGACAGTTCCAGGAGGACAAG
The DNA here is from genome assembly GCA_026770625.1 of Nicotiana glauca. NCBI lineage: Eukaryota > Viridiplantae > Streptophyta > Magnoliopsida > Solanales > Solanaceae > Nicotiana > Nicotiana glauca. The sequence continues at coordinate 24,925 of MU750708.1, read as the reverse complement.
TACTACAGATTAGACAAAGTCTGAATGTAGTAGAAGAATTGCTTGGTATAGAAAAAAGAGTTCGTAATGCCAGTTGGCATTTAAAATCTCCACATAAGGGAACAAGTAAAGGTATGAATTGGAGTTTGAAATATATTCGAAGATGTTGCTGGCATTATCGAAAAACAATCAATTCTTCTGAGGATAAGTTTGAAGCATATTTAAAAGAAAATAAGAGAAAAGGTCGTCTACCAAAGTAAGTTTTGCTATTCGGCTTATTGCATTTTTATTTCATATATATGTTATTAACAAATCTTTTTTATTTTTTTTTCATGTTTGTTCTGTCTTTGTTTTTTTAGGGGAGTAACTGATATTTATAAAGAAGATCCTATACTGAAAGCAAAGCCATATAAACTTTAAAATGAGAAAATTTAGTCAAGAATGTTTTTTAAAGAGATTGCAAATGATAAATTTACTTTGACTGATGCGATATGTATATATCTTTTACATTGTGAACTCATAATTTTATTTTGTATTATATTTGACATATATATATATATATATATATTACTATTTAACATATAGATGTTTTATAGTATTATGAGAGGAAGAAGCATATATATTACATCAATGAGTATCCATTTACTTCAACAACAACAACAACAGATGTGGACTTTAACGACACTTTGGAATTTGTATATAAGGACTGGAATGATCATCCAGAATATTTTAATGAATTTAAATTTTGGAGTGACCCTTCAAAAGGATTGGGATTTGGGCTTTGTTAGTATATATTGGGTGAGAATCGTAAACGTGGTGTTCTATGGTCATCTGTTCAAAACGTTTTCTGTCCGATTCGACTTTCTGCAACATTGGTAAATAGTAAAATTTCATTATATGCTTGCACTCTGTCACGGCCCAATTCCCAAACCCTACCGTGATGGCACCTCTCGTGAAAACAAGGCCAGCCAAAACAGCGCAAACACCTCTTTTAATCTTGGAGAATACCCTCGCTCCCCGAAGCTGGTCAAACAAATCATCAATGCGAGGCAGGGGATTCTTGTTCTTCACTGTTACTTTGTTCAATTGCCTGTAGTCAATGCACATTCTCATGGTGCCATCCCACGGTGACACACTAGGCTAAATGAACCCCTTATCTAGGAGTTCCTGAAGCTGACCCTTCAATTCTTTAAACTCCGCTGGTGCTATACGATATGGCGGAATGGAAATGGGCTGAGTGCCCGGCACCAGGTCAATACCAAAATAAATATCACTGTCCGGGGGCATGCCCGACAGGTCTGCAGGAAATACATCGGGAAACTCCCTCACAACTGGAACCGAATCAATGCTAGGAGTCTCGGCTCCAACATCCCTCACAAATGCTAAATATGAAAGGAAACCCTTCCCAACCATACACTAGGCTTTTAAGAATGAAATCACCCTGCTAGGAACATAATCAATCACACCACGCCACTCGATCCTCGGTACACCTGGTATAGCCAAAGTGACTTTCTTAGCATGATAGTCTAGGATAGCATGGCACGGAGATAACCAGTCCATGCCCAAAATAACATCACAATCCACCATGCTCAATAACAATAGATCAACTCGGGTCTCCAGACCCCCAATAATCACCAAGCATGACCGATACACATGGTCTACAACAATAGTATCGCCCATCGGGGTAGATACATGAACATGTAAAGAAAGACACCCTTAGGACGTACCCAAATGATGAGAAAAATATGAGGACACATAAGAATAGGTGGAACTGGGATCCAATAAGACTGACGCATCTCTGTGGCAGACTGAAATTATACCTGTAATGACGGCATCTGAAGCAATGGCATCCGTCTTACCCTAAAGAGCATAAAAATGAGCCTGACCACCGCTTGATCGACCTGCTCCTCTGGCGCGACCCCTGGCTGCCTGACCCTCACCCCTAGCTGGCGGGGCGGGTGCTGAAGTGTCACGACCCCAAACCCGATCGTGATGGCACCCAACACAACTGCTAGGCAAGCCCGACCAATTTCACTCTCAACCCGAGCATAAAGCTCAAAACCATTTTTTTGAAAATCATTAACAACATTGAAACTAAAAGTATAACTGATAGATAGAATTAATCCAAAAATCAACAATACTGGACAACCTCCCAAAGACCTGGGGGTCATGAGTCTAGAGCCTCTACCAGAATAGCATAATAATACTGTAATACAACAGTCTGAAATATGCGGAAAAGTCAAATAACAGAAAATAGGAGAGAAGTCGGGTCCTTTGGACGTCAGGCAGCTACCTCGACAACTCTGTATGAAAACTCTGATGAACAGCAGTAAGCTCAGCTAGCTCCCGGAGTACCTGAATCTGCACACAAGGTGCAGGGAGTAAAGTGTGTACTTCCAACTCAGTGGTAATAGACATGTATAATGTCTGACAGTAAGAAATCCCAAAATAGCACCATGTAAAGCTAAGAACAGTACTCCTACACATTTAACAGTGTAATAACAGTTAACAAAAACAGTCAAAGCAGATATATATATCAATGCATGAATGCAATGCAATGCACATGACCGCTACGATGTGTAGCCCGATCCATTTGGGTACCCGCGCTCACTGTGGGGGTTCAGACTCCGGAGGGGCTCCTATAGCCCAAGCACAATATCATAGTAACATACGTTGCGGCGTGCAGCCCGATCCACTATCAGTCCAGCTATATGCATGCAAGCCACACAGGCACAAATAAACTTACCATTTTAGTTCCGTTTATCAGGAATTATAGAATTAGGTGTTCAAAACCTCAGAATTTGCCAGTCATATCTAGACAGTGTTTAGCTCGGGGCTGATATCATGAAAACATGCTATAAATTGTAGAAAGAGTGATAACAATCCTCACGGGATCCAAATAACCGGCACGCAGCCCAAATACATCCATAACCATCCAAGTAGGAGGTTAACGACTCATTTT
>MU750705.1:5211-15535 GCA_026770625.1 Nicotiana glauca | reverse complement strand
CCCCCCCCGCACAATTGGAAACTGGGGCGAAATTTTGATAAGGACCCTCAAAATTTCGAAGTAACTTCGGCCGATCATCGCAAGCAACCGTCAGAAGCAACAGCCTTGTAAACTGGGTTAGAATTTTTAGGAAGACCCTCAAAATTCTGAAGCGAGAGAGGTTGCAATGTCCTGAACCATGTCACAGTCGTCAGTTCATCTAAAAATTATTTCTTAAATATATACTCATGTCATATTTTTACAGACTCATGCATGTCTGTTACAAAAATTGCTTTTTTTAGCAACGCTACCCCAATGATATGCATAGTATCACCAAAACAAAGCCAAGCATGTCGAGCAAAGTCATCGGGGATACGAACTAACCTTTCCCCTTCACAAAACTCACGATTTTTCTTTGGATGCAGGATCCCAAGTGGCAAAATTATATATTATACACTCATACTGTTCAGGAATACAACTCTCAGAACTATCACACCTATTCATAGTTGCTATCCGCATACAATATCCCCAGCAGCCATAATATCACAATCAGATACGAGCTATCAGCTAAGAATTTTTATCACTATTCTACTTTTATCCCTTACATAAGGCTACCATTTTGCCTTCCGAGACTAAGCTCTATCTCCATCTACATTTCTTGCATTGCATAAGGCTACCATTTTGCCTTTCGAGGTTAAGCTCTACCTCCATCCGCATTTCTTGCATTGCATAAGGCTACCATTCTGCCTTCCGAGGTTAAGCTCTACCTCCATCCATATTTCTTGCATTGCATAAGGCTACCATTCTGCCTTCCGAGGCTAAGCTCTACCTCCATCTGCATCGGCTGAAATATCGCCACTCTATTTAAATCTCGCATCGACTGAAAGATCGCCATTTTACTTACGTCTTGCATCGGCTGAAATATCGCCACTTTATTTGAATCTTGCATTGTCTGAAAGATCGCCATTTTACTTACATTTTGCATGGCTGAAATATCGCCACCTTTATTTTTGCGTCTCGCATCTGCTGAAAGATCACCACTTTTATTTATGTCTTGCATCGGCTGAAATATCGCCACCTTTATTTTTTCCATCTTTCATGGGCTGAAATATTGCCACCTTCTGCATTTCATGATCTAAAAGATCGCTAAATTGTCCAAGTTCATCATTGTTCGGAGGCACCATCTTTATAGCCTGAGAACGCCATGCCATGGCCCGAGGACCCCTCCTTTTTTATCTATTGCGTATCATTATTCAAAGGCATCATCGCTCGGAGGCATCATCCTCATAGCCCGAGAGCATTATTTCATAGCCTGCGAATCCTTTATTATATGTTTCATGGCCCAAGACATCATGGTTTGAGGATGTCATCCTAACCGTCCAAGGACAATATTCATGGTCCGACGGGAAATTACATATGTTTAAATTTATGCACAATACATGTGCGTATTTCTTATCTGCAGGTAAACCAGCAAGCAACAGCCATCTCAATTGGAGCGATCCCGCTCCGGTTCCCGCAGCCCTATTAAACTCTAACCACCCATCCCAACCTAAATATCGCGTCTGTTCTTGAAAGATCTCCATCGGCATACTCCGCCAACGGATTCTGAAATACATACAGCCTGATTCCTGTAAGACCAGGGATATGTAAGTAGCTCAGAAACCATAGCACGGTCAAGTCCTTGAAACCATTTTTTCTCGGTCAAAATTGGCCATTATGTCTTTACCCGACAACTCTTTCATCCTTCCCGGGTAAAGAGGAGCAGTTGTTGATATCCAATTTTTCCCTAAGTATTTTTTTACATGCAAATACTTTCAAAATAGCATATATAAGTATGCCCAAGGTTTTAGTATTTTTCCTAATCTTTAAAAATTTTAAATTAATTTTTTTAAACCAATTTATTGCCCATTTTAGTATTACCAAAACCAATAGTTATTCCCAAAATTATTATTTTGGTGAATAACTTATTTTATTGTCATATTTATACCAAAATATAGCTAAGATAATTTTTATACATTTTTACAAATTTATTTGGTATTTTAAAAACTAAATTGCATATAATTGCAATTTTAGCCCATTTTAAGAATTAATAGCATTTTATAAGTACGAAATTGGTTCTAATATTTTTAAATTAATATTTATATTTTATTAATTGAGTCAATACCTTTAATTTGTTTTTAAAATTATTTTTACTATTTTTTATAAAATAGAAAGAAAAAACCGGCTATTTAAAATTTGGCCTCATTTCGTTTCAATTGCAGTCCCATTATATTTCGATTATAGACAAAATGACCCCCCCCCTAATTGACGCAATTTTGAATCCCAACTGGACCATTCCAATTCCATATCCTTAACCCATTTTAATTACCAGACCCAATCCCTTTTGATCTAGACCGTTGATCTTTGAGATCAATGGCCCCTATTCACCCTACCATAATTAAACCTAAACGACTACCCAAATCCCCTTATTCTCTTCTTTCAGCCACCCCCAAACACTCTCCTCTCTCAAACTCTTTCGAAGGTTCTTGAAACCATAATCGCCTTCTACGATTTTCAACCGCAAACTCACCGGAATCCATGACCTCTCAGGCCATGGATGACCTATACCCATCTATCTATGCTCTTAAACGCTTGGTGTTCGAAGTTTCGAGGTCTGACCTCGATGGTGTCCGTTCAAATATTTTCTGATTGAAGGTTCCATCGCCTCTCCGGCTTCTCTCCGGCGTATCCAATGCATTTCGAGCCTGGTTCTGACTCATCCGACTTAGATTGGACCTTTTCCAAGCCTTTCTCGCTTTAGGGTTCCTTTGAAACCCTATCTATCCGAGGTTTTCTTTGTTTTTTTTCTTAGATCGGTTATATAATTGTGCTCTACTTGAGTTCTTAAATGTTTTCCCCAATTTTTCTGCTTTCAAAAATTACTTCTATTCGATTTAGGGTTTCTAAAAAAGAACTCAAATTGTTCTCCAATTTTCCTTTTCTTTTGTGTATATTGTCATGCATGTGCCTCTACGACTTTCTTATGTTTTTCTATAATATATGTTCTTCTGTGCCTTGTCTTTCTACTATGTTTATACACCATGCTTACATGTTCGTCCTACTGTGTTTTTCCTATATGTCTTGTTGATATATTTTTTATGGTATTTTGTGTTCTCCTACTGTATGTATCTCTTACGGAGTTCTTAAGTTCTTTGTTTGTCTTTTTACTGGACCTTGTTTGAGTTCTCTTTAAAATGTTTCTTCTACTGTTTTCTTAAGTGCTATACTTTCTCTTCTGAACTTGTTTAAGTCCCAGGTATTTCTTAAACATTTTCCTTATAACCTCACTATGCTTCAAATCATTTTCTTTACTCTGTTTATTTCAAACTTGCTATTGTATCTGTTTGTTTTCTCATGAGTCTCTGAAAGAGATTTCTGAGCATGTTTCAATTACTTGCCTCCTCATCTCTGTATCTGATTCTAAGTAGAAAACCTAGAATTTGGGGGTTTTTGACGAGGTTGATCTTTTGTTTAGACTAGGGTTTTATTTTGGAACCCTCGACTCTTTTAGACTCATTATGAGTCTATATGCTAAGTTGAACTTCTGTGTTTACAACTCCGAACTTTTTCTATGCTAGACTCTTCTACTGATTGGCATGATAGTTGTTCGTGTTTAAGCATGGTTGTATGTTTTTATATGTGTGATGAATTCTTTCTTCCAAAATGGTTTTCCAACTTATGTTTGATTCAGAATCTTGTTTTAGGGTTTGATTGATTATTACTGATTTTCTTTAAGTAAAACCTTTCTCCACCTTTTCTGATTGGATTCATCCATACCAAATTCAAACCTTGGGAGTTATTGGTTGTTTAATTGATTTCATTTCCTTATTTGCACAAACCGTGTGCTGTCAAGACTTTTCCTTAAATATATCTCTATGTATTTACCCTTCTTGTACTGCGTTGAAAAGGTGTTTGATTGGTCTCTTTCCTTAATTAATTTTACCCGTTTGAAATCAGAATCCCTTAATCAAAGGGAAACCTTTTGTAATTGATTTTTCAAATTATTCTCCTACCTATTTCTGCTTGCTGTCTACACTATAAGTACATGACCTTCTTTAATACGTTAGACACAGTTACTACGACCAACTTACAATCACACACTCTCAATTCAACACTTTTACACTACTCAAGTATCATAGTTCCCTGATCATAGCATTCTGACTAATTGCTTGCACTTTGGCTTCACAAGACTACTTCTTTCTTCTTTTGTTTCCCTAAAAGTGGTATGTTCTAGTTTTGTGTTCAGCCTCATCCCAATGTGTTTACTTTACAGCTTCTACACCCCTGTCTGCTTTACTGCCTATGTTTAATGTTAATTAGCATGTCAATTCCTTTGCATATGTTTCTACTATGAATCCCTATACCACTTTCTACTTTACTGCCTATGTTTAATGTTAATTAGCATGTCAACTTCTTTGCATATATTTCTACTGTGAATCCCTGCGCCCTTGTCCCCTTCTATGTATTTGAGCTAAAGTTCAGAACATGATTGTTGCTCATGTTTGGAACTTATCCCTTATGGGATCCTAACTCCCAAAACATGTGGCTAACAGGCTGGTTGGGGTGTGCCAGCACTTCCAATAGCAAGGTATGACCACTATCCTATCTTTGCTTTTCCCCAGAATCCCCTCTCTGCACTTGCACTCATTCCTAGTTTCTAAGTTCTGCCCCTTTCTTGTGAGCCTTGCCTTGGGACCTTGAGCTATCTCTGAACTTGGACACTTGACGACTGGCTCTTTCACACTGCACTATAACTCAATCTTGCAGTGTATTTGGGTGCAAGCACTGCCCGGAGTCCATGAGGCTCTTGGGAAATCTGACACACCCAAATGAGAAAGGCTTTGGATTTTCGTCTTTGGAGTTGGTTTATTTCATGCTTCAGGCAGAAAACCTGAATCAGGATCTCCTTGGTTGTAATTTTTTTTTAGTTTCTCTGATGTAATTTTACCTTTTTCTTATTCATTCTGGGCTGTAATAACTTGTAATGACTATTGGGTCTTTTAGTGAAAAGGGGGAGGGTCAATTATGCATGCAAAAAAGGGTAGATATCATATTCATAGGTGATTTTAGAGTTCTGCACTCATAATATGATTTCAATTTTTGTTTCTGCATAGAAACCATGTCTATAGGATTTCTCATTTCATATAGAACCCATGTCTATAGGTTCTGCATTTCATATGGAAACTATGCGTTTAGGTTCTACATCTCTTATAGAAACTATATATTCTGCTCTTCTGCATTATATAGAGACCATGTCTATAAGTCATCTCTGAAATTCTGCATATCATCTAGATAATATGCCCATAGGACTTCCTGAGTTTTTATATCTGCATCTATCACTAGGCAAAACTGTTTAATAGGTTTAAAAAAATAATAACATTTAGATATCATGCCTATAGGACTTTCTGCACTCTTGTTTCTATTGTAAAAAATGTTAAAATCAGTGACGCCTAGAAAATATTTTCGACGCCCCCTTTTTTTCCTAAAGCGGAATCGGGTTCACGACATTCGGGAAGACAACTTTTTTCCCAATTTGGGAATTAGATTTTTTGAGAGTTTGGAGAGTTGCCACCTAATGATTATAGTGCATTAGGACACTTTTAGAAGATTTAAAAATGCAGACCAGAGCTTTGGGTATGGGCTTGAAATTATCTCGAGGGGAAGGTGTTAGGCACCCCTCAAGATCCACTAGTGTGGTTCCCGGCCATGCTACAATTGTGACTTTAGATGTAAATATAAATAAACAAGTACAAGAAGCACAAAAGGTTAAAAGAAGTGCTGAATTTTAATGGAGCAATTAAAAAAAACGTGCAAGTAGAGGAAAAGGTCAAGTACTTAGTGCAAATAATCCTAAAGATTGTGCGAGAAGCAGAAATTGAAAATGCAATAGCTTTAAAGATTCAGAAAATTTTGTTAAACCAATAAAGAAGGAGAAAGGGGTCCTAGGTTTATATATTACATGGATCATTCGTACAATACTGGAACTCAGTTGTACACGCAGTGTTATCGTGTAATCATCATCTCCATGTCTACCCTTCCCACCCCGTTAAGGTATTAAAGCACGGAACGGTATCGTTTACTTATCGCATGCTACTACCCGTCCCAATCCTATTAGTCCCGGGGTATTAGGACTTCTAATCCTAAAGGGGAAGAAAGGGATGGGGGCCTTTGTGGAGTTTAAAGGATAAAATTCTAGCTCGACATTCAAAACTAGTACAAAGTAAAAGGGGAGAACAAACAAGCATACAAGGTCAGATTAACCTCAGAAGTCAAACAATCATTTAGTTTAGCATGTCTTGACAAATACTGATTTGGTCTTAGATTTAAATTAAGTAGCGAGCGGACTGGTTCAACACATGTATTTAAATAGAAAGTCTGCATTAGGCAACTTGGATATAGTTGTCAGGGACCGACCCAATTCATTAATTAGCCAACCTTTTGTTTATGAGTTGAAATAAAAAAAAACTAGGCGTAGGATCTATTAATTTCAGGGAAAAGATGCAAAGAGTTACCAGTAGTTTCAGAAAGATGCATGTTGATTTTAGAAAAAGAGTTATCAGTTTAAATAAAGAGAAAAGATGCAAACCGATTTTAGAAAAGAGTTACTAGTTGTTTCAGAAAAGTTGTAGACTGATTAAAAGGTTTACGTGTTTAGGGGAAGTACCAATTAGTTATAGGAAAAGGTTTTACCAATTTTAGCGGAGTTTCAGAAGTAGAAAATTACCAGTTTTAGTAAAGACACGAGTTCCAGCAATCGATACTGCTTAAGAACGAATGATGCTATTAAAGACGAGGTTTCCTATAGGCATGCTTTCTATACGTTTACTGATTTTAACACCCTTTCATGACATTAATAGGAGTCTTATACACATGATGTCTATATGCAACTTTGTTATTAAGCCTATAAACGGTTTGCCTAATGATATTCGTATATGCAGAAATGCAAGAGCCTATAGACATGATCTCTATATGTGTCATTACAAAACATGAATGTTAAATCCTATAGACATGCTTTCTAGGTGATTTTACGGTAAAGTTAAGCGTTAAATCCTATAGGCATGGTTTCTATGTGATTGAATCGGTATTAAAGACCCTATAGGCAGGATTTCTAGTTTGATAAAAACAATAAAAATCCTAACTCATGATTTCTACCCCTTGGATGTAAGAAAAGTAAAGACCCCTCCTACACCCTTTTACTATACTCCCCGAGTTTCATACAAAATTATTACAACCCTGTCACACCTCCATTTTCACTACACCCACAAGGGCGTAAAGGAGATTTTCCACTTAAAGGACAATCGGAACGGGATTTGTTTATTAAAATTTAGAGTCGCCACTTGGGAGATTAATGGTGTCCCAAGTCACCGGTTGAATCCGGAACCGAGGAAAAATATGACTGTGTTAACAGTCCGCGAACCAGAAATCCGAGTAAGGAATTCTGTTAACCCGGTAGAAGGTGTTAGGCATTCCCGGGTTCCGTGGTTCTAGCACGGTCACTCAACTTATTATAAATGGCTAAAAATCTAATTTTTACATGCTCCAACCTATAGTGCAATTTTATAATTATTTACCGCTTTTAAACTATTTTTATGAAAGTGAACGTCGTTTAAAAAACGTATTTTTGGATCACGTCACATGAAATGCACCCGGATCCTCGACACATTCTTATTCAACGTTTTTGGATATGGATTTGGGTTGCATGAAATGCACACCCGTATTTAGGAAGGTAAGATTATTAAAAGCACGCCAAAAGTGACTAACGAGTTATTATCTTTGCGAGGGCCATGGAAATTTGCTAAATGGCACACCTCGAATTCTAAAGTATTTAAAAGAAATAATTAAATGAGGGCCATGAGTTTTAATATTTTATTTAGCATGGCGCGCCTCAATTTATTTCAAAGGGTAATCTATTCTATGATATAAATATAATGAGACCAATTTATATTACTAGTTCAAAACTAAAGTCAATTCCAATTCAACTACTATTAAATAATGAGAACTAATCTGCTTATACTTCAATGGGCATATTACATGACGTCAATCTAAACCAAAGAATTAGAAATGATTGTGTGACAATTACGACCAAGTATTCAACCCGAGAAGCAAATTGAGCACACAAATTCAACAATTCAGCTGTTTGACCGTACCAATTCTCTAGATTCAATAATCTCATTACGCTTAAGATCAAACAAATCAAACCAAGCCAAAGACTAAATCAATAGAAGACATCATTTACTAGCTTAAAAGAAAATACTACATTCATTAACATCAACAAGTAATTACTTTCACTTGATGAAAGACCACTGTTCATTCCAGAAGGCTATAGCACAATATATTAATTTGATGCTCAAAACTGAAGGAATACCAGCCAATCAAAAACATTGCACTTTGAGATTTGCAAACTCGACAATAGAGAAATGAAGTAGAAATGATCAGCAAGGAATCAGATTTTAACCCAACTTATTTTGTATATTGAAGCTAAATTGAAGAAGCTATTTATGTTCGAAAATCATATACGGTCTGCAAATTGATTCCACTGATCCTATAAGCATTTCATTCCTTATGTTAAAATAACTAAATTAAAGTTAATAGCAAAACAAAAACTCCACAGATCTGGTAGGTGAACACAGGGAATCCGGAAAAACAACTGAACATATTCATAGAGTCAAAAATCCAAGAGGAAATAATAATTCAAACACATTTGTTCATTTTCATTTGATGAAAAGCATAATACAAGAGTACTTACTTGAAATCGAACCTAGCTAACAACGCCCGCAAAAATCAGCAGAGCATCCGGGTAAATTTCAACCGGACCGTAGCAAAACAGGCAGAAACGGAATCTACTAAAGGCGAAGAGGACTGGAAAAACTCAGCTGCACGGACTCAGCAAAATCATCAACGAAACAGCAACAAACAACCTTTTAGATCTCGATTTTTGCCTTGAAAAATAGCTCAAACATTTCGACATTCCCAGTATGTTCGAAACAGCCAGCAAAACAAAACTCAAATTTGAAAACGAAACCAAAAAAATGAAAATAGAACAGTCTTTGGAAGTCTCAAATTCAGTCGGACTGCTGAATTTTGGTTTTTCAATTCCTTTTCCTCTCAATTTTCGTGTTTGATTGTGGACAGTCCCAAGCTTGCTTGCACTTAAATTTCCAGAAAAATAGGGCAAGTGAGTAGAATTCTGTCATATTTTTGGTTTTCCCTATCAGAGCATTTTAAAATTTATTTCTTTTGAGACCTTTGTATTCCAGATTTGAAACTTCATTTTTTTGAATTTCAGAACTTGTCTACGGAGATAATAGATAGAACCAAAGAAGAAGACGGCTCAGGGGTGATTTTATTCTAGCAAAAGAGAGCTGATGGATGTTTATGGTTGCTGGGTCCGTTGAAAGCAAAAAAGGGGTGTGTGTATTTATATTGATGGGGTGGGGAGTAGTTTTAGGGGGGAAATATTTTGGGGAAGGTTTTGGGGGGAAAATATTTTGGGGAAGATTTTTGGGGGAAAATATTTTAGGCTTTCCAAATGTTTGACCAATTTGAATTTAAGGCCAAGCCTTTTCACTTCTCTCTTCTTTTTGTTGTTCTTTCTTTCTTTAATTAATTAAAAACCTAAACTAAATTCCTAAATTAATTTAAATTGTAAAATTAAGCTAATTATCTAACTATGTAAAAATGATCATTTTTTGTGATTTTTGATTAATAGCACAATTAACTCAATGTAATTAATTTCTAAATGCAAATTAAACCTAAGGTGGCATGAAATTAAAACGTGACACTTTTATTGTTTTTTCAATGATTTTAAAAATGTTAAAAATGTTTGAAATGCAACTAGAAAAATACCTAAAAATCAATTAAATTATTTTCGTCTATTTTTAGAAGTTATTTTCATATAGGGCAAAAATCACGTGCTTACAGTTGCCCCTCTTTGCTCGGAAACACGAAGAGTTTTCGGGCAAAGATAAAGTGAGCACTGTGAGGGATTTTTGCCCATTTGAAACTCCATGAGAAGCATTTTTGAAAGATTTAACCGCACCCTGCTTCAGATGTTGCCTACATATCCTGGGCTAAATAGGAATCAGGTCAGTGTAGTTCAGGAGTGATGGAGTACCAAGGTTGAGAGTCGAGGTTCCGTTCGAGGCTCCGGTCCGTTGTCCCGTTATTACATCAAAATTGAAAAAGACTAACTAAGCCTATCAGCTACGAGTTACAAGATTCCTATCTATGAGTCTTCTGAAGCTTGATCTTGAGTCTTGGTTGATGCTTCATGCGGACCCTGATCTGAATCTTGATGCTTGTTAGC
>MDKF010040338.1:0-12054 GCA_026770625.1 Nicotiana glauca | reverse complement strand
TCTAAAAATTGTAAAATTATTTAATTTGCAACTTTTAGAATCATTTGCTTAGGGCAAAAATCGCGTGCTCACAACGTCCAAGTCCAAAATTATCATTCGAACTTGTTGGAACTTTTGAATCCCGATTCGGAGGTCGTTTACTCAAAAATCCACTCTTAGTAAATTCTTTCAACTTAAAGCTTCCGAAATGAGAATTCTCTTTCCAAATCAACTCCGAACTTCCCGGAATTCAATTTCGAGCATGCACACAAGTCATAATACATGAAATGAAGCTGCTCATGGCCTCAAACTACTGAACGACACGCTAGAGCTCAAAACCATCGGTCGGATCGTTACAGTTAGAAGTACAAAATTTATGTGTTATAATTGAGTTTTTTGAGTTATATTAGGAGTCTATTATGTTAGATTATTCATTTTCCATTTAAAAACAGTATAATTTCCTATTTCACACTGTGAATACAGTCGAATACAATAATCTATCCATCTGGAATCCCATATTTCACGCCATGAATACAGTCGAATACACTCGAATATAATAATCTGTCCAACTGTAATCCATGTTTCGTCATGAATACAGTCGAATACACTCGAATGCAATAACTGATTAGATGGACTTTCCTGATTCACGCCTATCTTTGCTACTGTATTCATGAATACAGTAGCTTAAATACATCTAATACATCTTATAACAACAAAAAACGTATCTACAATCCGTAATATAGCATATGGTATCTATAAATCGCTAATTATCACTAAAAGATAGTGCTTTATAAAAAATTCTCTTTAAATATACTATTTATTTGATACGACGACAGCAAATAAATGAAATAGAGTAATTTCTTATTGTTATTCCACGAAGACTAGTATTATTTCTGAATTTTCAATATAGAATGGTAGCAATATAGAATATAAGTGTTCTAGTGGTATTTTCGAGTATTATGGTTTACAATCATATATATATATATTGACAGAAAAAATTAAATATGGCATAATAGTTTGAATATTTTTATAGGAGAATAATTTCCAGTAATAATTAACAAATTCGTTTTTGTTAGACATGCATTGTTTAGAAGGAAATAAAGAAAAAATTGAAAAGCAAAGAAGAAATACAGAAGAAAATAACAAATGAAAAAAGGGGAAAAGAGACTTAGATGCGGCTCAGGGCGGTGTGGGTTGATGCGAGGGCGGGGCAGGACAGTTAGAAATAGATAAAAATGCTATGCGGGGCGGGGAGGGTTGAAAATTTTGCGGGTTCAACAAAACCCGCCCCGCAACCGCCCCATTGCCATTCCTAGTCGCATGTATGATTCGCGAGCGAGGTAACAGATGCATCTATGGTTCGCGCCATTCGACCCTCTGGCAGTGCACAATTTAAATATTGTTAGTTTTCGATTTTGAACTTTAGATCAAAAATCTTATTTTGAAAGTGGCCAACTTCTAAATACAAAGCCTCAAAAGTTGGCTACTAGCGTAAATCAGCCCAAACTTTGTGTTGAAAAAAAGCCCGTCAAGGGCACCATAAGAAAGCCCAACACCGAGCCCACACTGCACAGATCCAGTAACCAGCTCCAGCGTCATCAAACCAATCACAACTCCCAAACATCTAACGGATCTGTGAACCTTTCTAAACTAAACATAAATCTGAAGTTATTTCCGCTACACACGCTTGAGTCTGAGTCTCAGAATTTGGCTTTTGATATGTGAATTCGATTTCTCCGAATTGTAAACCCTGATAATTCATTCTTTATCAAATCCGCGATCTTCAACTCATCTATATCACTGCTACTTTAGCCACTGCAATGGTGGTTTGCAAATGTCGAAAGGTATTAATCTCTCTCTCTCTCTGTCTCTCCCTCTCTCTTGCGATAGACGAGTTGCTCGTTAAGATGATCAAACAATTTGTAATTGTGCGGAAAATATTAAGCACTCGATGAAATTCAGACAAAAGCTAAAAAAATTGATTCGGATCGGATGCTTATAATTGTTATTTCCATTGTACATTGTTCATTTTACTGAATTTCAGCTAGTATTTTTGTTAATTTATATATGGATTGGTTAGATTTATCAACGAGGGCGGTAAAACGTGTAATTTACTGATAGTTGCATGCTTCACGGCCATTGAGGACTTTGAGTCGTGATGTTTTTGTATGATTAATTGATTTGTCAATGTGTTGGCTTGCAGGCAACTAAGCTGTACTGTTTTGTGCACAAAGTCCCTGTTTGTGGAGAATGCATATGCTTTCCCGAGCATCGTATATGCGTGGTATTGTATTTTCCTATTTTTACTATCGTCTTTGACCATATTAAGTTACTTTAGTATTGGAAGCCAATTGCTTACAGTTACTTGTGCCAAGCTTATATCTGTATTTCCATTTGTATACATGTGAACTGTATTTGTTGGTGATCTGATAATAGTAACATGAGTGAAAGAACCTTTATTCAGATGATTACACTGATATCTGTATACATCAGAGGATCAGACAACCATATCTTTCAATTTTCGATCCTAAAAAGGAAGTTGTCTAGAACTCTGGAATCATTAAATGCGAGATCCTTTTTATTTGATAGCATATATGTTTCGTTAATCTTCAATGACCAGTTATATCATGAAATAAGCTGTTTGAGAAATTAGTTTGAAGGGGTCAGAAGGATCTAATACACAATCTTCTCATTAAGTTTTAACGATTTTGATCAAAGCCAGTACTATTTGCTGATTGAGTAGTCATTCTGACTTTATGATGTAGTTGGCGATGTTGATCTTTTCACTTGATCCACTAACAAAGTTCATGAGATCAAGATATATACATTGTTGTCCACTTTTTGTAGTAGTCAGGTATTGTGCACTAATGTTTATGAGACCTGATGACTTTTATGTTCTTACTTCTCGGAATCTGGATTATACTATCTACCTTCCTGCATTGTTTCAGTTCAGTTATATTTTCTATAACATTCTTGTTGGGCTGTTGGAGGTCTGCTTGCTTTCTTCTGTCTTTCATCATTTTGTATTTCCTTTAAGAAATCCCAATTTCAGATCCGCACCTATTCAGAGTGGGTCATTGATGGAGAGTATGATTGGCCTCCAAAATGCTGCAGTTGTCACTCTGTGCTTGAAGAGGAAACTGATGCTGGGACTACTCGGTTGGGTTGCTTGCGTATGTAATCTTGCTAATCCTTTGCGATGTATAAAATGTTTTCCCTTAATAAGTTGATAACTTTTCTTACAGTATAAGTTACTCCTGTGGTTGCTTTTGCAGATGTAATGCATACAAATTGCTTGGTTTCACATATAAAATCGTTTCCTCCACACACTGCGCCAGCTGGCTATGTGTGTCCTTCATGTTCAACTTCGGTACAGTCTGCTATCCACAATTATCATTCATTTTATTTATGTTGATCTTGTGCATAAGAAATTGATTGTCAAGAAAGTTCTCCTGAAGAAATGGCTGGATCGAGGGCCCGCAGGGTTTTGGTCTAGTGGTCTTGTGATGTGTGGATTAGGTGCCACGTCATGGGTTTGATTCCTGCCGTAGAAAAAAGCTTGGTATTTAAGCGGAGAAGGGTAGAGGGGCAGGCCCATTATCTACCAAGTTTGAACCTTGTGCCTTTGGTCTTCAGGGATTTCTTGGTTATAAAAAAATAGATGATTATTTAAAAATTTGTTAAAAAACAACCATTTTGACATCATTAGAAACGTCCACTTTGGATATATTGGCATAAATGATTAGTGGTGTTTTGAACTTTTGATTTGCTCTGATGCATTATTTCTTTTCTTAGTCATGTGCTCTGGTGTATTATCTTAAGCTTAATTTAGCTATATTAGTTTCTCAATCATGATTCATGTCCAGGAGGTGCTTTGTTAATGCAGATATGGCCTCCTAAAAGTGTTAAAGATTCAGGGTCACGCCTTCATACAAAGTTGAAAGAAGCTATTATGCAGGTAGTGTGTTGTCAGTTGCAAGCAAGTGCCTTTATCCACTTTGGGTCATTTATTTATTGGATATTTTGCTTTATATCATGACTATGGAGGTGCTTCTCTTTGTTGCTTGATTTGAGACTATTATAAGATGTTAATTGGATCATCATGTAAATGAAGATTAGGATCTTGGCAGTGTTATCAAAGTCGCGCTTAAGCCGTGAAGCGAGGCTCAAAACATGTTGAGCGCTTTGCCTCGCTTAGCGGGCACTTCAGCGTTGTCATCAAGGCTCTAAAAGCATACTTTTCCTTGCCAATAAGCGTAATCCTGAAGAGTCGATGCTAAACAATTTATTTCACTTTATAATAAAGTTTCTTCAATGTCTTTGTCCATATATTTGGTATTCATGCTTATAGATATTAGTCTTGGACTCTACATACATATTTGTAGTTTTCTTTTTCTTTTCATTTGAGCCTTTCTTCATTAAAGCCCACGCTTTATTTGCGCTTTACGCTTAAAGCCCCAATAGACTTTAGAGCTTTTTTTGGGCTTTTCGCCTTTGATAACATTGGATCTTGGCCCATGCATACTTCTATCTCGTCTTTAACTATGCCAAACTTCGTTACTGATTCTAGTAATGAATGTTTATGATTTTGTGTCTGTGCTTCTTTGAGCTGAAGAAAATCACATGGAAGTAGCTTATGCCTTGTTGTGGACTATATAGATGCATCAAACAACCTGATAATGGATTTGATCCAGACCTTCATAATGCTGCTTAAACAACCTCCTTTTGATCTAGTTGGCTCCTTAAGGATCTTTCAACTTCTAATTGTCCCCTTGTTGAAGTGCACGTTTGCAAGGTTGTGACAGCTTAAGGTGATTTTTACCAAGATGATGGCTGTTAAGCAATCAAAACGTGATTTTATATCTCCTTCACCAATTGAAATTAGGAGGATGTTTCTTTGTTGCTGTGTTTACTTTCTGGTGTTGGGGATTTGTTTTAGCAGTTGCATATAACAACTATAGTTAGCTGTCTTGATAACATTTGGCACAGAGTAGTATCAGGTATCAAGTAGGTTTTATCTTCTGAAGCATGTTGACCTCTTAATAAGGGTTGACAAATAATAGAGTGATAAATGCATGGTGCCTTTTGATTAGATAGGCACTGTCCTACTGATGAAATGCACTTCATATATTATTTAAGTGGTTACGGAAAACTGTCTTATGAAGAAGTCACATTTAAGTTGAAGTATAAACTGTGCTTGTCTGTTTAATTTTGTCCATCGATACCCTCTCGTTATTAACTTAATTTGCAGCTCTCTTTTGTTTTTCTTTTAAAATAGTATATCTCCTTTTTTGAACAGTTTCTTGAGCGCACCCAGTGTGTTTTGTCATTTGTGTGACTTGAAATTTTTACCATGCAAAATATTTTACTTCGGAGAACTACTTTGGGTCATTTTTCGATATTTGGTTTGCATAGAGGTAGGTTGTATGGTAAGCTGATGGTAAGTGGTGAGAGGGTTTCAACAACAATGTTTGTGTGTTGGTTGAAGTAAGTGACATGGATTTAGACCTTATATTTGATTAGCCCATAAATATTACAAGTTATTTTCCCACGTCATTGTTAGATTAAAACATCTTTTACAATTTTGCCTCAACCAAACATTGGAAAAATGAACTTTCTAGCTTATCTTGGTTTTCCTCGAATATTCTCTCCACATTTCACCATATGTAGTACTAACTTCTTCATGTATGAAAATTCAAATTATATTCTGTTATATCTCTGTACCATCATATTCATTTGCTTTCATTTTTGAACCTTCTATCTTCTGCAAACCAGATTGTGATTGTAGTAAGGATCACACTTGAATTTATTGTCCATTAGCTGATTGTAAGTTGTTAGATGAATTAACCAGTTGTGAATCCAGTGGCAGTCAAGGCCATACTGACCTTTTGCTGCTTTGCAGACTGGCCTGGAGAAGAATTTGTTTGGAAACCATCCAGTGACTCTGCCAGGAACAGAGCCTCGAGGTCCTCCACCGGCTTTTGCTTCTGATCCATTGAAGCATGTTTCAGCTGCTGGAAATTCTGAAGGATTAGCTGCAATTGCCGCAGGTTCTTCCAAACCCGCAAGCATGGACATTGTGGAGATAGATGGCCCCGCTTCAGCACCTTCATCTATGTCTAATCACGAGTCCAATTTCATGAAAAGCACAAGTCCTTCTGGTGTAAGCAATTTAATTTATGTTGCAAGCTGCGTATTACATACTTCAGATTTTGATTTTGTGTGTTGTTTTGGGTTTTTCTCGCATCTTGTTCACAATGACACTCCTCGCAGCCTGGAGCCACCACACGAAAGACCGCAGTGCAAGTAGAAAGGCAAAACTCTGAAATTTCGTACTTTGCTGATGATGAAGATGGAAACCGGAAAAAGTACACGAAGAGAGGTGAGCTCTCTTCCTTTTCATAATGTGTATATTTTTCCTACGTGAGCTCCCATGAGTCAAATGAAAGAAAAAAATTCCATTGCTATTTGCAACTAATACTTTTTCCTATGCCCTTATTGTTGCTTGTATTTTTCTTGGATAGCACTTGGTATTCTGAAATTGTATCTAATGGTCTCAATTTGAAACTATTGGGACTTTTCTGAAAAGTGGGAAGTACGATTAACTACCTTTTTGTTCTCTCTATTTCTTGGAGCTTTTCTTGTCGAAGGAGGGAATGCAATTAGATTTCCCTCCGTTTGAAACCTTTAATTATATTCATGCAAGTCGTGTTGTGATTTGAGATTTGTCGAACTAATTCCTTGAAAGAGAAATGAGGTGTACATCCAAATGCACCAGTCCGTCTGTGCCACAATGTGATTGAATGTGTTAAAAGGGATCAGTTGAACCTAAAATCACTCAGAGTAAAGTTGTTTGAGAAGACCTATAATCTGTCAGAGTCCATATGATCTTAGCAAAGAACATTGTCAATATAAATGATATCAACTAGTTGGGTTTTAAGTTTAGTCGTTGTGGCGCGATTACATTAAGTCTGGTACTTGTCGGGAGTCCTTTAATTTAGATGAAGAGTTGTAGGTTAGTGTAAGGGTAAGCATGCAATTTAGCGAATTGTCAGGTTTAAAGAAAACATGACCTGTCTTGAAAGATAAATTACCAAGTTTAAAAATGAGACGAACCCGAATAGAGCGGATTAGATATATATGATTCATGTAGCCGACCCAACTGGTGTAGTAGTTGTCAAACTAATGTCTTTTATCAACAGGTTCATTTCGTCATAAGTTTCTGAGATCATTGCTCCCATTTTGGTCGAGTTCCTTACCAACTCTACCAGTAACTGCACCACCACGAAAAGATGCATCAAATACTGATGAAGTCACTGAAGGTCGTCAGCGCCATCATAAGTCTTCAAGAATGGATCCAAGAAAACTCCTCCTCATTATAGCAATCATGTAATGCTAACTCTGATTCTTGGTTTCCCCATTTTATTTCTCCCTTTCTTGATCAAATTTATTCTGTTGAATTCTGCTTCTTTACTGTACATAGCTGACACCCTAAGCTTACCTATAGATTCAGGTCAAAGCTAGTTGTCAGATGAAAATGTAAAGGTTGTTTATGTTCATTATTATCATTATCATTAGTTTAGTTTTTGGTAGACATGAAACTTCTCTACTTTCTTACGTTCAGGGCTTGCATGGCAACCATGGCTATCCTGTACTATAGAATTGCTCAGAGTGGTCTAGATGAGGAGCTGCCTGATAATGAATAGTGGTAAGTTTATGGCCATAAAGTCTTTGGTGGCCTGAGTTATGGCTATACATCAGTTATCAACAGGACCGACAGAGTTGCTTATTCTTCTGCTGCTTGTACGCGCTCAGTTTTTGTTGTCATCATGTCACTGTTTTGGGTGGAACACCGAATTCTTGGTTGCCTGTGATTTATAGAGAACTTGTCTTGTGACAACGATTAATGCCTTCCCAGCTCTCCTGTACCTCATTGATAACCTTCTCTCTCTCCTCGCATTTCTTTTTCTTGTTTGTTTTGTTAGTTACTTCTGTTTGGAATTTAAATGGAGTAACATAGTGAAATGAAATAATGTCACCTCTTCTCATTGTTATCAATTAGATTGTGTTAATGACTTTGAAATTGATGAAATCATGTGAAGAATATGTAGAATCTGATTTAACAAGGATATGCAAACCTGAGATCGTTACTATCATCTCTATCAGAAACGATAGACACTTCTCTATCATGTTACTGACGTAAATATGTCAAGGAATATTTTTGATATTTTGGAATAAGTATGTAGAGATGTTTTTAGTCTTTTCTACAGGCCTGGACTCTCACATTAATAGGAACAGTCTCGTCCCAGGAGAAAACTTCTTTAGCAAAGCTTCATGTATGTTATTTGAAGATTAAGAATCTTTTTTCTATTTCTTGCGTCAATAATAAACTTCCACTTCATGGGTGTACTTGAACTTCAAGATTACACTCCTGATAACTGTATAGTGCTCTTTTCTTGTTCAACTTTCAAAGTTTCAACCATGTCAATAATGCCTGTTTGTAACCACTAGTCAACCGAATATGACATTGAATACACAGCAAGCTCTAGGAAATATGTGCAGTTATATTTTTCTCCAGGGCTGACATGAGCCCTCTCACTGCTACTCCCCCTCCGGAGGAAAAAAACAAACTGTTGAATGGGGTGGGACTGGGGTTGCCGGGATGGGATGAGCTCTTGCAACTTAAGGGGAAGAGAGAGAAATGCGAATACAGAGAATGTCAGTAACGTGCCATACAAAACTAATATGCAATGTTTAGTACTTTAGTTCACTAGTTCATTCTGTAGAAGCAGGGAACTGAGAACTAACTTTATCTGTTACAGGAGATGGATTTAATTATTCGTTTCGTTAGTCTGGATTATTTTCTCTACCCTTGAGCTAGAGCTGATGCTAAGTTCATTTTCTCTACCCCTTAAACTAGACTATTAGGTCCCATCCTGGGGTAGGTTCAGTCATTTCAATTTTCACAAGGCATCTTTACCCAAGAGGCCAAGAGGCCAAGAGTTCCAGTCCAGAGCAGAAAAACTACCAATATTAACCAACCTTATAAAATGCTATCAAATTTGGTCATAAAACCCCTTTCTATTACAAAGGCCAACGCTTCCTTCTCTGCTTCTTTGCTTCTCTTCTACTTCCCAACCATTTACTATTTAGACTTACAAAACTAGTTGACAGGCATGAGACCTCATTGTTTTTTGAAATGGTTTTGTTAGGGACTATATAGATTAAAGGGAAATTTTCGTATATATACCATATATGAAACTATATTACCAAATATATTTATAGTTTGCATATTACCATTCATTCTAATAGTATTTCTACATAATAAATACAATGCATTAAATAAGGAATCACTGTAGCTTTATGATTCCTTATTTAGGCGCGGTAAAAAAGGGAAATTAAATATTCTTCCAGATCTTCCACAACGCAAATCACGCACATTAATCTTCTTCATCAATTTCGTTTCAAATTTAGCGTCTCTGCTTTTTCGATAAACTGTGTTTCAAACCTTTTTTCAGATTTCACAAATCAAAAACGACTAAATCTTCTACAATTCTTCTACATCAAACGCAATTATGTCCAAATTTCAGTAATACAAAGCAAAGGAAAAGAGAGTAGCAATTCCACCATTGACAGCCATTAAAAAACTTTGAATTGAAATTTGGGTTTTTAAAAATCATTATTTGTTTGGATTGCATGTTGTTGCAAATAATTGGGAATATGGTTTGGAGTTTATGGCCCCGTTTGGCCAAAATAAATTTGAGATTTATTTTCAAAACTCATGTTTGGCCATAAATTTTGCTTATATTTTGGCCAAATCCCAAATCAAAAATTTTAAATTCCAAAATCAGCTATTGAGCTGAATTTGGGCCAAAATCCCAAAACTTGGGAATTATATACATGTTTTTTCAAAATAAAGTTGGAAAATATGTTTTGAAAACGTATGTCCAAACACATTTTCATCTTCAAACCAAACTTCACCCAAGTCAGATTTTTCAAAATAAATTTGGGATCTACGCCCAAACGCTAGCTATATCTCAATTTTGAGGGGTTTTGGTGAAGATTAGACTTGGTTTTGGCTGAATTTCCGATTGAAACTCGTCGAAGAAGAAGAAGAAGAAGAAGAAGAAGAAGAAGAAGAAGAAGAAGAAGACATGACATACATTGTATTGCAGAAATTGTAGAAAAATTATAGATTGTTGTTTTTTTTAATTCATTTACCTATCGTATGAAAGTTGAACAACATTGTATAAAAATTGTATTTAAGTGGATGATTTAGTACTGTTTTGGACAAAAATATGTATAAAAAATGTGAAACATATATTTCAGGGGAAGCATGTCGAGTCCAAATATGTATCCAGTTTGTATATATTTTGTAGATAAATTATAAACTATTTGTATTCTAATTGTAGATGCTTTATTTTCTGTTTTCACAAATAAAAAACGACTAAAACTTCTACAAATCTTCTGAAAAAACGCAATTATATCAAAAATCCCAATTATGCTACAATTGAATGGGAATTGGGATATTAAAATTTAATGTACCCAGTTTGTAGATATTTTATAGATAAATTATAGATTATTTGTATTCTGATTGTAGATGCTTTGTTTTCTGTTTTCACAAATCAAAAACGACTAAAACTTCTACAAATCTTATGCAAAAAACGCAATTATGTTGAAAATCCCAATTTACAATTAAATGGGAATTGAAAAATTAAAATTCAATGTACCCATTTGTAGATATTTTGTAGATAATTTGAAGAAACATTGAAATTCTATATTTTCATATTAATTTTTCAAATGATATGTAGTTTTGTTGTAGATTAAATGTAGAAAACAAGCCATTGTGAGTCTTACTTGACTCATTCCTCACATTCAACTTATTCTACAAATTCACGTCTCTTTAAATACAATACCATACTTCATGAATTTAAAGGTATAGCAATATATATAACTTAAAAAATATATTCTCCTCTGTACAAGTTAGCTCCAAAACAGATAAAGTGGAATAACAAGCTCCCATCAAAACTTTTAACACAAAAACACAAAGCTGAAAAATAAATAAACAACAGTCTATAATTTTTCTATAATTTATCTATAATTTCTGCAATATAATATATGTCATGTCTTCTTCTTCGATTTTCAATCTGAAATTCAGCCAAAACCAAGTCTAATCTTCACCAAATCCCCTCAAAATTGAGATATAAACTCCAAATCATATTCCCAATTATTTACAACAACACCCAATCCAAATAAATAATAATTTTTGAAAACCCAAATTGGAATTCAAAGCTTCAAAGCTTTTTAATGGCTGTCAATGGTGGAATTGCTGCTCTCTTTTCCTTTCCTCTTATATTACTGAAATTTGGCATTGCGAGATAGATAGAGACGTAGAGAGAATTCTCAAATCTTTGCAACAACATCCAATCCAAACAAACAATGTCTTTTGAAACCCAAATTCGAATTCAAAGCCTTGGCTATGGAAGAAATAACGGGACTTTGATATAGAAATCGTGGGTGAAGGCGTGAGAATTGGAGAGAGAAACGTGCGGGGAGTGGTATTAGAAGGAATATACGGTACCATTAAATTAAGAGTGTAATTAACACTTTTAAAAACCACTCTTATGGCATAGGAATGTAAAAATTCCTAAATGGATCAAATTCTCTAATTTAGATATACAACCCTAAAGTTTATCCGCGCGGAGAACAGAGTTTTTGATCCTTTTGTTTTAGAGCATTTAGTTCTCATCTTATACATTATTTGGGCCTTAGAATCGTTCTACTATTTGGGCCTTAGAAGATTATGGGGTTATTATCACTTTTAGCTCGCGCCAGAAATTATTTAAATTTGGTACCTGAAAAAATATACTCCCTCCATTTCAATTTATGTGAACCTATTCCCTTCTTTAGTTTGTGCCAAAAAGAATGACCCCTTTCCTTATTTGGAAACAATTTACCTTTATACAATGATTTATAACCACACAAAATATATGTGCCTCATTTACACCACAAGATCAAAAGTCTTCTCTCTTTTCTTAAACTCCGTGCCCAGTCAAATGGGTTCACATAAATTGA
>MU750698.1:18399-36402 GCA_026770625.1 Nicotiana glauca | reverse complement strand
GTTCATCATAGTTGTTGAGGTAGCTGCTTGACGTTCGCAGGACCTGACTACTCTTCCTATTTCAGTTTTATCTATATATATACATTTCCAGACTTGAGTATTTCATTCAGATATTGTTATCTAGTTCTATTTAGAGGCTCTAGACTCGTGACCCCAGATCTTTTGGGAGTGTTATTATCAGTTTTTGCACTTCTCAGTATTTTTCTTCTATGAATATTGGATTATTATTCTAAAAATATTATATTCTCCTTAAATTGTCGGTTTTGATATTTGTTGTTGATATGAGAACGATGGTTGGTCAGGCTTGCCTAGCTTTAGGGTTGGGCGCCATCACGACTGGGTTTGGGTCGTGACAACGAACCTGCCGGTCTAGAATAGCTATCGGCTCCTCCTCGTAAGATAAATCCTTGTCCAACTGGACAGTGCTGAAGTCTAACACATGCGTAGGATCACCGTGATACCTCCGAAGCATAGACACATGGAAAACTGGATGCACGGCTGAAAAGCTAGGTGGCAATGCAAGTCTATAAGCCACCTCTCCCACTCGATCAAGTATCTCAAACGGACCAATGTACCTTGGGCTAAGCTTGCCCTTCTTTCCGAACCTCATCACGCCCTTCATAGGCGACACCCGGAGCAATACTCGCTCACCAACCATAAAATCTACATCTCGGACCTTACGGTCTGCATAACTCTTCTGCCTAGACTGAGCTGAATGCAGTCTCTCCTGAATAATCTTGACCTTCTCTAAGGCCTCCTGAACTAAGTCAGTACCCAACAACCGAGCCTCTCCCGGCTCAAACCATCCGACTGGAGATCGACATAGCCTACCATACAACGCCTCATATGGAGCCATCTGAATGCTGGACTGGTAGCTGTTCTTGTAGGCGAACTCTGCTAAAGGCAAAAACTGGTCCCACGAGCCTCCAAAGTGAATGACACAATCACAGAGCATATCTTCCAAAATTTGAATAGTCCGCTCAGACTGACTGTCCGTCTGAGGATGGAATGTTGTGCTCAACTGAACCTGGGTGACTAACTCTTGCTGAACCGCTCTCCAGAAGCGTGAGGTAAACTGCGTACCCCGATCTGAGATGATGGATACCGGCACCCCTTGAAGGCGAACAATCTCCCGGATATAAATCTCCGCTAACCTTTCGGATGAGTAGGAGACTGCTACTGGAATGAAATGCGCTGACTTGGTCAGCCTATCAATAATGACCCAAATAACATCAAACTTCTTCCGAGTCAATGGAAGTCCAGTAATGAAATCCATAGTAATCCTCTCCCATTTCCACTCGGGAAGCTCAAT
The DNA here is from genome assembly GCA_026770625.1 of Nicotiana glauca. Lineage (NCBI taxonomy): Eukaryota > Viridiplantae > Streptophyta > Magnoliopsida > Solanales > Solanaceae > Nicotiana > Nicotiana glauca. The sequence continues at coordinate 35,090 of MU750698.1, read as the reverse complement.
CCTCTGAAACAAGCCACCGGGTCTCTAATGCTCACACTTGACCTGCTGATAGTTCAAACACCGAGCGACATACGCAACAATATCCTTTTTCATCCTACGCCACCAATAATGCTGCCGCAAGTCTTGATACATCTTCGCGGCACCCAGGTGAATAGAATACCGAGAACTATGGGCCTCCGCTAAGATCAACTCTCGAATCCCATCAACATTGGGCACACAAACTCGCCCTTGCAATCTCAACACTCTGTCATCATCTAAGGTTACCTTCGTGGCACCTCCACGCTGCACCGTGTCTCTCAAGACACACAAATGGGGATCATCGAACTGCCGTTCACGGATACGCTCCAATAGAGAAGAACGAGTGACCGTGCAAGCCAACACTCTGCTAGGCTCAGAAATGTCTAATCTCACAAATCGGTTGGCCAAGGCCTGAACATCTAAAGCAAGCGGTCTCTGGCTGACCGGAACATAAGCAAGACTACCCATGCTGGCAGACTTTCTACTCAATGCATCGGCTACCACATTGTCCTTACCTGGGTGATATAAAATAGTAACATCATAATCTTTCAACAACTCTAGCCATCTCCTCTACCGCATATTCAATTCCTTCTGCTTGAACAAGTACTGAAGGCTCTTGTGATCAGTGTATAGCTCACACGCTACACTATATAAATAATGCCTCCAAATTTTCAAAGCATGAACAACCGCTACCAACTCTAGGTCATGAACCGGATAATTCTTCTCATGGATTTTCAACTGTCTCGAAGCATAGGCAATGACTTTGCCATCCTGCATCAATACTGCTCCAAGCCCAGTACGGGAAGCATCACAATAGACTGTGTAAGGCCCTGAACCCGTGGGCAAAACCAACATCGGTGTCGTAGTCAGAGCTGTCTTGAGCTTCTGAAAGCTCACCTCGCACTCGTCTGACCACCTGAACTGGGCACCCTTCTGGTTCAACCTAGTCATCGGGGTTGCAACAGAAGAAAACCCCTCTATGAACCTACGTTAGTAACCTGCTAACCCTAAGAAACTCCGAATCTCGGTCATTGAAGCTGGTCGAGGCCAATTATTGACTGCCTCAATCTTCTTTGGGTCCACTTGAATACCCTCTGCTGATACAATATGACCCAGAAATGCAATCGAACTCAACCAGAATTCGCACTTCGAAAACTTAGCATATAGCTGACTATCCTTCAAAGTCTGAAGAACCACTCTGAGGTGCTGCTCGTGCTCTTCCTGGCTGCGGGAGTACACCAGGATATCATCTATAAAGACTGTCACGAAAAAGTCTAAATAAGGCCTGAACACTCGGTTCATCAACTCCATAAATGCTGCTGGGGCATTGGTCAACCCAAATGACATGACTAAAAACTCATATTGCCCATACCGAGTGCGGAATGCTGTCTTAGGGACATCAGACGCCCTAATCTTCAGCTGATGGTAGCCAGATCTCAAGTCTATCTTTGAGAACACCCTTGCTCCCTGGAGCTGGTCAAACAAATCATCAATCCTCGGCAGTGGATACTTATTCTTTATCGTCACTTTGTTTAATTGCCGGTAATCAATACACATCCGCATCGAACCATCCTTCTTCTTTACAAATAACACTGGCGCACCCCAAGGAGAAACACTAGGCCTGATAAAGCCCTTTTCTAGCAAGTCCTGCAACTGATCCTTTAGCTCTTTTAACTCTGGCGGGGCCATGAGATACGGCAGAATAGAAATGGGATGCGTGCCCGGAACCAGATCAATACAGAAATCAATATCCCTGTCAGGCAGCATACCCGGCAGGTCTGAAGGGAAAACCTCGGGAAACTCCCGTACAATAGGAACAGAGTCAATAGAAGGAACCTCTGCACTGGAGTCACGAACACACGCCAAATAAGCTAAACACCCTTTCTCGACCATGCATCGAGCCTTAACGTATGAAATAACATTGCGGGTGGCGTGACCTGGGGTCCCTTTCCATTCTAGTCGGGGTAATTCGGGCAAAGCCAAGGTCACGGTCTTGGCGTGACAATTTAGGATAGCATGATACAGGGACAACCAATCCATCCCCAATATAACATCAAAATCTACCATATCTAATAGTAATAGATCAACACGGGTCTCAAGACCCTCAAACACAACCATGCAGGAATGATGCACCCGGTCGACTACTATGTAGTCACCCACCGATATAGACACATAGACAGGAATGTCCAAGGCATAACTAGACATAGCCAGGCAAAGTGCAAAATAGGAAGACACATATGAATATGTAGAACCAGGGTCAAATAGTACTGAAGCATCTCTATCACAAACCAGAATGGTACCTGTAATCACAACATATGACGCCTCCACCTTTGGCCTGGCTGGCAAGGCATAAAATCGGGGCTCAGCACCACCTCCCTGAACCATGTCTCTATAAAGGTCATCCACCGGCTGACCTATACCTCTGGCGGGACGGCCTCCACCTCTACGGTCTCGACCTCTACCTTTGTGATCCCTACCCCCGCCCCTTGCTGGATGGGCAGGCTGTGGGTCAACTGGTGCCTAAATCATGGTGCGAGGACCCTGCTGCTGTGACTGTGTACCCCTCAATCTCGGGCAAGCTCTCCTGATGTGACGTATTCTCCACACTCGTAACATCCCTTGGAACGACGAGAGTGGCCCTGACGGCCCGAATGACCTCCACGAACACTCTGAAGAGGTTGTGCACTGATGGGCTGCTGATCTGAATACTGCTCACGAAAACCACGATCACCTGAACCACCCTGTGAAGCCTGGAAGGCTGACTGAAAAGGTCTGGAAGACTGGCCCCTATCGTAAGAATCCCTGCTTCCAAATGAGGCACCACCGAAACGACCTGAGTGACGGGGCTTCTTGTCTGCCCTATAATCGCCCCCTGTGATAAAACCATCTCGATCCTACGGGCCACGTTGGCCGCCTTCTCAAAAGTAATACCACTACCCGCCTCTCTGGCCATCTGAAGATGGATAGGCTGGATCAACCCATCAATAAATCTCCTCACTCTCTCCCTCTCAGTGGGGAGTATGATGAGGGCATGGCGAGCCAGATCGATAAACCGGGTCCCGTACTGTGTGACCGTCATAGATCCCTACTGGAGGCACTCAAACTGCCTCCGATAAGCATCCTCTAAGTAACGGGAAGGAACTTTTCTAAAACCAACTCCGAGAACTGATCCCAAGTCAAAGGCGGCGACCCTGCTGGTCTAGCTGAACAGTAATCCCTCCACCAAGTCTTGGCAGATCCAGACAAATGAAAAGCCGCAAAATCAACTCTGTTGGACTCCACAATGCCCATGTTGCGAAGAACCTCATGGCAGTTGTATAAGAAATCCTGGGGGTCCTCCTCCGCTGAATGTAGCAGTAAAGAGCTTAGTGAATATGTCCAACCTCCATAAAGCATCTGCGGACATAGCCGCTCCATCACCGGTCTGTGCAACTACCCCCGGCTGAACTGTCGCAGCTGTCTGAACCAGTGGAACCTGAGTCTGGGGAGCTACCTGCTCCGGAGTACGTACAGCAGGAGTCTAGGCTCCTCCTCCATCCTGAGGAGTGGCTGGTGCTACAGGAAGCAATCCTGCTCGGGTGACACTCTCCATAATGCCAACCAACCGGACCAAGGCGTCCTGAAGAACAGGGGTAGCAATAAACCCCTCTGGGACCTGAGCTGGGCCCACCGGAACTGTCTGGGCTGGGGTCGGGACCTCCTCGCCAAGGTTAACCTGAGTATCTGCCACTGTTATTGCTGCTGGTGGCTGGGTTCTGCCCCTACCTCGATCCCTAGCCTGGCCACGTCCTCTGCCCCTAGCGGGAGCTGCCTGGTGCTCGGACTGTTGATCAGTGGATGAGGAAGCGCGTGTTCTCGCCATCTGCGAAAGAACAGTGTAGAAATTCAATCAGCATTTGACGAACCAAATCGCACGACAAGAAAGAACAAATGAGAGATTTTTCCTAAGTCAATAGACTCTGGAAACAAGTACAAACGTCTCCGTACCTACCCCTCAGACTCTACTAAGTTTGTTCGTGAGTTATGAGACCTATGTAACCTAGGACTCTGATACCAACTTATCACGATCCGTATTTTCCACCATCGGGATCGTGATGGCGCCAACTCGTGATAGCTAGGCAAGCCAACTTACTTACCATTTTTATTAGTAAAACTATTTTGTTGTCAATTTATAGCATCATTTATAATAACAACAATAATTGCGGAAGTATAATTTTCTTAAAAGCATAGTAATAAAAGCAACATTTCAGAAGTGTAGTTTTAGGAGCTACACTTAAAAGGTATGGCCTATAAAGTATTAAAGGTCACACTTTAGAAGTGTAGCCTTAGGACATGAAAAATGTGGCCATAAGTAAGCGTAGCCTTTGCCTCATGAAAAGCGTTACCTTAGGGCAAAGGTTACGCTTGTTTAGGCCACCCCTTGAAAAGTGTTACTTTAGGTAGAAAAGTGTAGATTTTGATAAAATGACACATTTTCTGATAGTTTAGGCAACACTTTTCATGTGTGGTCAAAGGCCTAATTTGTTGTAGTGTGAGCGCATATGATATTATTGAGGGATGGATTTCCCTAGACATGTATTTGTCCTAAGTATTGATATCTGGAGATGGATTCTCCACAGGGTTGGATTACCCTTTTCCTCGGTACCGAGTGACTTATAGTTAGCATTGGGTCTGGGATGGATTTCCCAAGGCCGAATGGCCATATGTGGTACTGAGTGGTTGAGTATGTATATATATACCTGGAGATAGATTTCTCCTTAGGATTGGATTGCCCTTCTTCCTCGGTACTGGTTGACTTGCAGTCAGAGTTGTATATGTTCCGGGATGAATTTTCCTAGGCTAGATGGCCATATGCAGTATCGAGTGGTTGAGCACTTGAGAGTAGAAACACATGATGCATTTCATACATTATGTGCATTGACATGTAGAGTTTAATTTGAGCTTTATATCTCACATTGTTCAGATCTGTATTTATTTTGCTGTTTGAGTTGTATACTTGAATTGATAGCATGCCTACTTTTCCTGCACAATTTATTTCTGTTACTTATTGAGGTTAAGTTCGTCACTACCTATCAGTCCATAGTTTGGACTTGTTACTTACCGACTTGGTGTACTCACGTTACTCCCTGCACCTTGTGTGCAGATCAAGGTATCTCTAACTATGGTAGCGGTTGTTGATTTACTCAGTGTAGGATCATCGGAGATAGCGAGGTAGCTGTCTGGCGATTGCAGTCCTGCTTTTCTCCTTCTTTATCTTCCCTTTAGTGTATTTTGGTTATACTCAGACTCTGTTAGTCTCTATTTTCATAACAGTTTGTAGTAGTTTCTCATGACTTAGTGACACCCCAATGTCGGGCTATCTTTTCGTATTTTGTTTTCGAGTTGAACTCCTTTATGAAATTTCAGTATGAAAAAGCTTGTACTTATCATTTAATGAAATATCGAACTATTTTGGAAGTGTGTCGGCTTGCCTAGTACTACGATACACTCTATCAAGACAAGGTTTGGTTTTAAGTCGTGACATAAACATATTACATTTAATGGTCGAAAATGTCTATTTTATATATTTTTGTATAGTTACAGTCTATTTTGTATATTTATTGTATGGTGACAGTCTATTTTGTATATATTTTCTATAGTGACAGTCTATTTACTATATATTTTGTATAGTGACCGTCTAATGTATATACATTGTATAGTGACAGTTATATTTTTTTGTATAGTGACAGTGTATTTTGTATAATGACAGTCTACTTAGTGTATATTTTGTATAATGACAGTGTATTTTGTATATTTTAATATAGTGACAGTCTATTGTATATGAATTGTATAGTGACAATCTATTTTGTATAATTTTGTATAGTGACAATCTATTTTTTATATATTTTAAAATATACCAAAATTCAAATATATTTTTACCGAAAGAAATATGTAAATATCCATGTAAATATATACTAACGGTGGACCTGAAATAAAATTATTTAAAACTATATACCAGATATTTGTTCTAAACCAAAATACAATTCTTCCTTAATAATACACATAAAGGAAAGAGGTTACAAGGAAAAGGATTTCTAGGATCCTTTCTGGCGGCAGAAACTAAGGGGAATAAAACCTCCCTCATCAAGATCATAAACGTTATTTTAACAGGTGAATTTTATAAGGCAAGATGAGTTTTGTATAAAATAAGAATTGAAATGGCAGAATAAAGAAAGTTTTGAAGTTTTGGCCCGAAAAGAAGTATTGAGAGTTTGTATTGTTCATTTTTATTACAATTCCTTTTGGGTGAATGATTTGTTTCAAAGAATAAGAAGATCCGAGAGCAAAGATTAGTAGAGTTGTATTGAATGAAATAAATTAGTAGAAGAAGAAAGAATGCAAAAAAATTTTGGACTTTGGTGACTATGGGCGGGGCGGCACAGATATGCGGGTTAACATAATTTATTTGTTTTTTGCTACAAGTTGTAATGTGCAATTGTGGGCTAGGCAGCTATTTAAAGAGCCTGTTTGGCTTAGCTGATTTAGAGTAACTGATAAGCATATGTGCTGAAAAACACTTTTAATTGCTGAAGCTGATTTAAAAAACAAGCAGTTACGTGTTTGGATAAAAGTGCTGAAATTAATAATAATCAGCTAAAAAATTGGCTATACAAAGAGTTTTGTTTAAAAAGAAGTATTTTAGGGATAGAATAGTAAGTATTTTGGTCAAACCTAAAGTGCTTATAAACTGAAATTTGATAAGTTGGGGGAGACCAACTTATGACTTTTGGCTTATTTTTGGCTTATTAGCACTAACTTATAAGCACTTTTAATTTTACCAAACGCGTAAATAAGCCAAAAAGTGCTTATAAGCCAGTTTGACCAGCTTATAAGCTTAGCCAAACAACCTCATAGTTTTTGCTGAGCGGCTAACTTTGTCAAAAGCTCAATTTTAAATATGTTGAGATGCGTTGGATTAAGATGGACTAAGTTCAATAATGGGAATTTTTCATAAAGTACCATCTTTTTGGTCTAATTAGCCATTTATAGATACTCTTTGCTATATTACGTGTTATAGATACCTTTTATGTTTTTATACAATGTATTTCATGTATTTAAGCTGTTGTATTCATTAATACAACCAAAAAAATAGGTGTAAAATTTGGAATTCCAGCTAAGTTTGACATGTATTTAACTGTATTCAAGCGACATTACCATTAAATACAACCAAAAATATAGGCGTAAAATCTGGAATTCCAGCCAAGTTTGACATGTATTTAGCTGTATTCAAGCGACATTAACATTAAATACAGTAACGTATCTGCGCTAAAAATGGAAGAAAATAAAATCATATGATATTTTTCTAATTTAACTCAACGAACTAAAATGATCCCTCATTAATATGTATTTGAAAGATATATAATAAAGATTATATCTGAATAAAGAGAAATACATATGAATAATACACTTGAATACAACAAAATACACCTTAATTCATCTGAATAAAACACTTGAATACAAAAAAAATACAACTGAATACAGCTGAATAAACTCTTGAATGCAACAAAATACAACTAACTTCTGCTGAATAAAATAGTTGAATATAACTGAATACAACTGAATACAGTTGTATAAAACACTTGAATACAACTAACTACTGCTGAATAAAATAGTTAAATACAACTGATTAAATCTGAATACAAGTGAATACAACTGAAGAATACATTCGAATACAACTGAATATGTCCCCCAGTTTGATGTCGTCGTGCTCTCCTCTGGCCACTGGTTTGCAAAGCAATCAGTATACTTGTTGAATAATGAGATTGTTGGAGGACAATTATGGTGGCCCGATAAGTCTAGAAAGATGAAAGTCAACAACATTGAAGCCTTTGGAATCTCTGTGGAAACCATCCTGACTGCCATGGCAACATATCAGAATTTCAGCGGTCTCACCATTGTACGTTCTTTCTCACCCGATCACTACGAGGGTGGAGCATGGAACACGGGAGGATCATGCACCAAAATTGAGAATTTGGATGGGAGAAGAGTTAAAAAAATTAGGGTTTGTGGGAGAAGAGAGTCTGGTTGTATGCAAACAGAGAGAGATTGTATTGGGGTATGCAGATACGCGATAATTATGTGAGAGAAAATACAAAAAGGGAGAGAGAAAATTAATATTTAGCATATATGGTGCCTTAATTGTAGGATGTAACTATATTTATATTTTTTGCTATAAAAGATAAAAGGTATTTATAGGATGCAATATTTTAAAATGATATTTATTATTGATAAACAGGGTACTAAGATTTTCTATAGGGTGTAAAAATTCCTTCAATAATTTGGCACGTTATTTAGGCTTGGGCTGAATTTGACGACCCTAGATATACATAAAGTACGAGATCGAAGGGATAGCCTAAGAAAAAGCCACAACAAGACCAGAGAAGAGGCAAGCAAATCCAATAATCCAGATAGCAATATTAGCAGGAAGGAACATTCCCATAGCGACAATCATTGAACAAGCTGCTGCAATGGCACCTATTTTTCCCACAACAGATGCAACAGCCACCCGTTTCTTACTTTTAAACCACATAGCGGCAAAAGTGCCAATAAATCCAACAGCATTAGCCGCCACCACAAAGTGCAGCCCTCGACGAGAAGATGAGCTTGTCGAAGCATAAGCCAAGAGGGAAATGGCTGCCTGACCGGTTATTCCGAGAGTTATCTCCATCAGTTTTTCTGATATGGAATCTCTTGGTGAGTAAACAATCACTATATTATTGGCTGGATAAGTAATACTGGATGCATCTTGATATATTCTAATGCATAACTCTCCAACTGTAGTAGCAATCTCTGGAGTTGATGGGTAATTCATGGTAATATTATTTGGAGTGAAATGATTAGGATCATTCAATTGACCTAAAGGAAGCATATTGAAACTTAGATCTAATAGTTCTGCTTTGGAGTACTGTAATTTTGACTGTAGAATTTTTTAATTAATTAATCTTCTTTATATATATAGGGAAAACTAGAAACAATAGGAAATATAATTGTCATCTACATTTTGAAGCTCCATGGGTTGTGCTAAACAATTTACATAAGTAGAAAAGTTGAGGTGAGAAGTGTAGAATTTATACTAATAACGCGTTCTACTCGCGTAGAGCTCATATTTGCAAGCTTCCTTTCTTTCTGATACAACCACATATTCACTTTTCTTTTCTATTTATAGAAGAGAGGAGGGGAGAGGAGGTTGACCAAGGACATTTAAAAAATTTAACCACGACGGAAAAACAGAAAAGTAACGTGGCCCAAACCATTGTATTTTCCAGGTGGATCCCACTTCCCATTCAACCTTAACTATCTTCTTCTTTAAATGCACTACTTAATTAATGTTACTCCTCAATTTGTTTAAAAGGAGACTACTTTTAATTTATCTTTTTCTTCTAATTAGTACTTTTAACTAAAAAAATTATCTGTTTGGTAATTTTATAATTCAACGTTCATTTGATCAAAAACATACAATGGTTACATACATTTATATATAGCAATTCTATTATCTCCTTAAAGAAATATTATTCATTTGTTTTATTTATTGACTATTTTTTAACAAAAAAGTGGCAATAAATTGTGTAAATTTTTATTAAGGTGTTCTTATATTAGTGTCAAATGGTATCATTTTATATAAGTAGGGGTGTCAATGGATATTTAAAAACCGACTAAATCGACCGAACCGAACCGATTTTTAGGTTTCTTTTGATAAAATCGTAGGTTTTTATATAAATTTATAACCGTACCGATAATTAGGGTAGGTTTTTTATTTTATGAAAATAAACCGAATAAATACCGAACCATACCGAATAAATTTACATTGTGAAAAATATATTTATATGTTAAGTTTAAAAATAATAAAGCATTAAATTATTTCTTGGGCCTTGGAATTATGAATTAGTTACAAGTCAACGAGTAATTAAACTCAAAATCCTAATTCCCAAACCTATTATGCTACTTCTATTGAAACTAAATTATTTCCACCATATTCACTAACAAGATACAAGGTATTGTAGCGATTAGGAGTAGCAACCTAAAATTTTAATATATTTCCTTTCGTATGACCAAGATATATCTTTTTGAAATGTTTAATCTTCTATAGACTTTATTTTTGAATCTCAACTTGGTTAACATATTTCCACTCATGTGATTTATATTTTTTTTTGTATTTGCTTAGTTTCGTTTATGCTGGTGTAGAATATTTTATGAATCTATACTCTAGCCATGTTTCATATTTTCTTAATTCATTACCTTTTAAACTGCAAAAATATCTAGAGTGTTTTGCTAAATCATATAAATTAAGTATGTTATTCCAATCTATTTCTACTAGTGACTTATAAATGATATTTAAAAAAATTTACCGAACCGTACAGATACCGAAGTGAAACCGACATGATTGAGACGGTTTTGAAAAGTATAATTTTGGTTATACATAATAGAATAACTGAGAAATTGGTACGGTACAAAATTTATAAAATAACCGGCCGAACCGAACCATTGACACCCCTATATATAAGTCCTTATTAAATAGCAATTTTAATTGGAATACTTTATAAAATCATGAAAAAAATATTTAAGAATAAAATATAGTATCAAGTTCCCTTTTTATTATAGAATATTGAATATTGTTTAAATGGTATAAAAATGATTCCCTTTATAAAAAATTATTTAAGAATAATCTGAACAAAAGATTAGACAACTAATTTGGGATTTTTTATTACATATTAGGCAGCATAAGAAGTATCATTATGCAGGATTATATTTTTCTCTCTATGATTAAAGTTAGTTGGGTAATTCCTGTGTGTTAAATAAAGAATTCAACATAATATAAATTTTAAAATACATAAATATTAAATTAACTATTTTTTTAAAAAATCTCAACAAATAATTATGGTAAAAAAAGTTGTATTACACCCTAGAGTATCTTAATCATATAAAATGAAACTAGAAAACAATTGTAATGGTTCAATTTAAGGTCAATTTGATTAGTATTTAGAGTGATTAAAAAAATTACTTTATTTTTAATAAATTATTCAGGTATGTCATTAAACTAGAATAAAATATAAATTTTTTGTTAAAAATTGCTGGATAATTAAAAATTATGATTATTATTTCAAAAAACAAAAAAATGTCAACTATTTGGAAATAAAATAAATATGTTTTATTATTCAAATTTTAATTAATATAAAAAGAAAAAATAATACATTAACACAATTGAAAATAGAAAAGAGTAAAACTATATATATTCAATTTTAAAAAATGAAAAAAAATACATCACGACTTATTTTTCAATTAATTTTTCAATCATTTTTTATAATTAATTTTAAGTTTGGTGGTGCAGAACTATTTTTTTAAATAGATATGTGTAGATCTATGTAGAAATACTCTACATAGTACTTTGAAGTATTATATAATTTTTGTATAATAAAGTTTCAGACTTAGACAAGTATAACAAAGTGATTAGTATAGTAATATGATTTCATAAAAATTAAAATACACATAATGCAAATGATTAAAAAAAATACAGGTAAATCTGGTTTTATACGTTATTACACAAATGCCTGTTTTCTTTTTTCTTTTCCTAAAGATGGATAAAGTGTGTAATTAGCAATAGATCAAAAAATATTAAAAGGAAGAAAATAAGAAAAAAGAGCAACAATTGGGAATATGCATCGCACAGGTATGTCATCTAGTACTATAAACAGACGTGAATCCGGGAGGTAAACTCTATACGGTCGTTTGATACGCGGACTAAATTATTTCGGGATTGTACAAGATTAATTTATACTATATGAGAGGTGCAATAAAATAATTCCAAGTTTAATGGGATAAGGTGAGAAAAGATGTGATATCCTGAATTAAGTGTAAGATTAAATTTATTAAGTATTTAATTGGCGGTCTAAATTTATCGCAAGATAAATTTAATACCACATCTTATCCCATCTTATCTCCGGGGCGGATTTACCGAGCATCCTCCCCTCCCTAAACTGCGTATAGCACTATAATTCTTCTGGTATAATACTTAGTTGTGACTGGGTGAACCATGCAAAAGATGCCACTTTGACCTATTGGTGGTTGTGCGCCCCTTTGATAGTTCAGGTCAGGAATTCCAATCCGTCGTCCCCTGATTCCCTTTGTGCTTTTTGTCTTTTCTTATTCTGTGTCTTGTCTTTCTTTTCCTTTTTTCTTTTTGTTTTTATTTTGTTGTTCTTTTATTGTTTTATCTTTTCTTTATTTTATGTTTATTTTGAGTTTTAAAATTCCTAAAAAATTATAATTCACATCTCCTCCTTTCCTCTCTTTCTATCTCAATTTTTTAATTTTTTTGCGAATAACAATAATCCTCTAACTAATTTCTTTATCATTTCACTCATTTATATTTTTCTTCAAATATTTCTTTAATTTTTTAAGTAAGTTTTCTTCAAATAACGATGTAATTATTAGTCATTTTTAAGGTATAAAAATTGTTAAGAACAATTATAAACTGAATAATATTTTCTTGTGATAATAGTATTAACCATGATTTGTTCGATAAGTTGTTATTACAGTAAAAATTTGTTGGAGTCAAGCAAAACGGTAGTATAGTGCACCCATACTCTTAAAATCCTAAATACGCCTATGCTTATACCTAGTACCAAATGACCCCTATGGGTTCAACTTATATTGGACTCTTATATCCTTTGTGATTTAAATTTAGTAAACTATTGCACATAGATTTGTGCTCCATATCTAAAGTTATGGGTTCAATTGAACACGTTAGTATAGGACTACCTTCGCCCTTGACTTTAGACTAATGGGGTTTCCATTAAAATGAAAATTTATATTTATTGTATGCGTACTTAGTAGTTTATGATATATTTTCGTAAAAAATAAAAATAAATTTAATTTATGCTTTTTATCATTTCAGCTGCGTATCTATGAAGGATTTTCCGCAAGCAATATATGAATTTAGTTTTAATTTACAATTTACTTTAGAAAATAATTTCTCATGAAGAGACAAAAAATAAATAAAGTGTAACGACCCGTCCGGTCGTTTTGAGAATTATAGACTGGATCCCCTGTTTACTGCTTCCCCCGTATCTCTTTCTGCTTATGTGACTTGTATGGTATTTTAGGACAAATAGGTATGTATTGTTGAGATCCCTGGGGCCTCGGGTGAGTTTCGGATGCTTGACGAATCGAAATTGGCCTTGTGTTCATTGCTGAAGCCATGAGGCTTCTAATGTTTTCGCACCTGCGGTGGGGAGACCATAGGTGCTGGACCACACATGCGTAAGGTTAGGAGCAGGCCGGAATGGGAGGAGTTTATACGGGTCTCAAGTGCGAAGGAATTGCCGCATCTGCGATGCCTGCAGATGCGCTAGAGGAGCCACATGAGTGGAGGAAGACCGCTTCTGCGGACCACTGTTTGCAGGTGCGCACACACAGGTGCGGCCACTATTGCTCCCAAACGCACACGCAAGTATATGTGGTCGACAAGTAATATAGGATTGTAAGTCCAGGTATCGTACCCACATGGACTTGTGATTAACTATCAACTAAATTAAACCAAAAAATTAATCTATTCAAGCGAACCCTAACGTATGAATATTTAACTAAAATTAATATAGAGTAACAAATTAAGAAATTAAAGAAAACAAGTTGGCGAATTATAGAGACAAATTCCATGTATGTGAATATTCTAGAGCTATGGGTTAGCTAACAATCTTGTTAATTTTTACACTTAAATTATCTAATTAATTTATCTGATTTATTGGTTGACAGGGTTAATATTACTTGTAGCCTTCTCCCGAAGTACAACTCGCCTATTCAAGCTAACCTAACATCTATATTCCTATAGAATTAGGATTAACAAGAACGCATTTACAATTTCCGTATAATAACCAATCAAGGTGATTATGTATATTCCTATCCTAACCATAAATTCACCCCATCCCCCTCCCCCAGAGTTAAGATCTTGCTCTACTCAATCTTATATGGAATCTAGAATTCCCTCTTACGAGTTCAATCCTAGATCCGTACATATTATTCGATTGGTGATCAAGCAATCAAATAATTAAGCACAAGATTGAATAAATAAACCAATATGATAAAACAATAAGAGTAATTCAAGCTTCAAACTATAACGTTCATGTAGCACCCAAAATTCTAGAACTAATAAACTATGAGATTAAAAGAAGAGAAGAGAAGACAAACTAGTTAGAAGCCTCCTCCAAGCGTGGGTTGTGTTCCCTCATGTGAATTCTCCTTCAATATATGTTAGATATCTCCAAAGTGGCGTATCCCCCTTCAAATTATGTTTAGTCTTGCTTTTATACGTGTTGAATAGGTCTAGAGCCGAAATAACCTTGTCCCGGACAAAGTTGGAAAGTTTCACATCATTGGCGCCCTGCCTAATGCCAGGCGCCCTCTACGGCGCTGCCAATTTTTTGTTACTGTTTTACGTGCCAAATGTAGGGCTAGGCACCACTAGTGGCGCTGAAATGTCCAAGTTTCTTGTTTTTGTCTGTTTTGGCTCTGTTTTCGCACATATCATCCTCGATTGCTCCCGGATCATTCCTACACATAAAAACACATCAAATTAATATAAATCAATGCATTTCACATCCTAAATCTACGAATCAAAAGTAAGATATGAGGCGATATACATACAAATATATAGACTTTAAGCAAACATCAACACCCCACACTTAGATTCTTGCTCTTCCTCGAGAAATGGGACTAACAAATAAAACCCCAACCACGTACAAGTCTCAATTATAGTGGAGCACTTTAACTTTTAACCACCCACTATACCCTTGACTATTATCAATACCGATACACGAGCATGAACATATAAAATTTCACATTCTTCCCGTTTAAGCATGCCTAAGTATAATATTTCAATTCAATTAATTCCAACAACCTATTTGTCACCACCTAACATCAAAAGCCGGATTGTAACCACTAAGCACCCTCAACTCATGCACTCACCCAACAAGAAAGTTTACAACATTACCAATCATTCCTGATATCATGTGCCCCCACCAACAAACAAAAGAATGAATATAGATTAGTCCACACATTCAAATATGCTTTTGAACATAGATTAAGGGCATCACACAATTGAACAAAATTCGCTTGCTCTCACAAAGAGTTCATATGCTCCCATGGTCGTACCATAAGCTTGCCTGTAGTGTATATCTCTACTAATTTAAGCTAGCCAAATCTAGGATCAATTAGGGCTTTAAGGTTGTAATTTAGGCTAAGGGGCGGGTATGATACATTTAAAAATAGTGACTAACCCTTCTAAGAAATTTAATACACAACATTCATAATTCAAACACATATTCTTCTCAATCAATTCACTTGCCACAAAGCATATGCAAACAGCCCTTACTTTCATTAAGCACTTCTATACTCCCACTAAAACAAATTATTAAGAATTGGAGTAGTGTACTCTTTTTACATACTTTAACTATCATTTTTTCTTTTCTTTTTCTTATCTTTTTTTCTTCACACACTCCATACATTAAAGTTTATCGGCTAGTGACTTTTGATTTCAACTTTAGTGGACCAACGGGCCCTTCCATGGTTCCACTCAAAATATACTCCCCAATCTTTAACCTTACTTCTTTTAGCGACTAAATGCCTTAGGAGGTAAAGGTTCAATTAATATCAAATTAAGAACAAAATAGGGGTATGGCTTGTAATGTGGTTGCCAAAGAAAAGGTCTATAAGCTCAAAGGGGCTAGCAATAGATGTTTTTGTTTCTTATGTGACAAGCACATCTATCATCAAGCAAGAAAATGCTTATGTCATCTCCTATTTAGCACAACTTACAATTTCGCTTCAATTAACACACATGGCAAGTTCTAGACTTCACAGAATAACATAGAAGATCACAAATCGTCACACACATATCGCACATGACTCAATCACAACGGTTTTGTTCAACTCTCAAGTCAATCAAGCACACATAATTGAGAAAATTAAGCAATATTACACTACGTGGCATACAAGTCAAATAATTGAGAAATGGCGCCACAAAATAGGCTATTTACTTTACTTAAGCTTCACAATTGAAACCAAATACAGGGAAAAACAGAATCTATGTCATAGGCTAATGTTCCAGCATCAACCATGTCAATGAGTATCTCAGAGTGACTCAGTTTCTTCCTAAACTACTCCTAAAAAAAATTACCCAATTCGAGCTACATCCTTGAAAAAGAACCGGTGCCCAAAGAAAAACCAAGGAATACTACCTAACTATTAAAAAAAATCTTTTTTGTTTTTTTAATCGGACTTTATCCCTCAAGAAAAGTTTCGAACAGATCCATCATCAGGAAAAGTCTGAACTTTTTCTAATTTTTTTTACCTAGACTATGTCTACTACGAGTTCTAGAAGAAAAACTAAATAAATAAAAAATATTTTTATACAATTATACTTCAGAAAGTAGTTTCTCCACCCCATATTTATATTATGCACAGTCATTGATGCATGATCATAGAGAAATATATTAAAACAAGAGTGAGAAATACTCCCTGAGGCTCTCTCGGGCTTAGCTCGGACATGATCCTCAATATTAAGGGTCGGGACGACCCCACACTTAAACTCAAACATGCTCCTCAACTTCAACTTCGGATACTCAGACATCCCCTACTCTGCA
>MU750698.1:7623-18014 GCA_026770625.1 Nicotiana glauca | reverse complement strand
AAAAAAAAAAAAAAAAAAAAAAAAAAAAAAAAAAAAAAAAAAAAAAAAAAAAAAAAAAAAAAAAAAAAAAAAAAAAAAAAAAAAAAAAAAAAAAACAACACGAAACTTGACACTATATAAAATAATAATAATAATAAAAAATACAGGCTGGGTTGCCTCCCAACAAGCGCCATATTTAATATCGCGGCACGACACCATCACTTTCAACACTTTTCATTCCACTTTGAAGATATGAATTGCGGCCCAATTTTGCATCAAATTTTTCTGTCACGTTCGTGGGGCGGTGGTATAAAAATAAAGGAACCAAGCAATAGATATCGCATCTTGCACTTCTTGGCCCTTAAGTGAGGAATGTGATTTTCCCTCCATGGTATGGCAAATTTTAGAATATAAAATACTTTGTTCCTCATCCGTTGACTCCTCTATATGCTCGACTGGATCAATTCCAATGTCACCAACCAAACACAATGTTGAAAAGTGTTTAGATTGAGGTCCAATACGCTCCAACTCCAAAATTGCATCATTTTTGACATCCTCAATTTTGCATTCTTCGTCAACCTTGGCATCATTAATAATATTTTTATCGAATAGTTGGAATTCCTCTTTCCTCCCCACAAGCTGGCCAGTATCCACAAAAATTGGTTGTAGGGCATCAGACTCCTCAACTTTTTTATTCAATTGAGCCTGCAGGTCATGGATATCTGAGCCAAATTGATCTACCTCTTGCCTAAGCTCAGTTTTTTGGCTATCAGCTGTTCTGTCATATTTGAAATACCATCACGAAGATACTCGTGAGATTTTATCAGTTTATCTTATTCCTTTAGCCAAGATTGGTTCACTACATCTGCTTTTTCAAAATTATCTTCTTGTGGGAACTCGCTCTCTTTAGCTACTTCTTTTGCCTCGGCCTTCATTCTCATGATTGCTGCACTAATTCTTTCTATAGCCTTTTGATTTTCATCTTGTTGCTCGGCTACTTGCCTCATCATGTCCATAATAAGAGCAATGCCTTCCGTATCCTCCACTT
Organism: Nicotiana glauca; assembly: GCA_026770625.1. Lineage (NCBI taxonomy): Eukaryota > Viridiplantae > Streptophyta > Magnoliopsida > Solanales > Solanaceae > Nicotiana > Nicotiana glauca. The sequence goes on along the minus strand of MU750698.1, from coordinate 16,987 downwards.
CATTGCTCCTATAAAACTCAGAAACATTATTAGAAACATTATAATAAGAGCTCTAAGAAGGATAATAAGAATTAGGACAACCAAACCAATGGGCATCTTTACCACCACACACATTATAAATATTTCACTCATAAGATTGAAATTCATAATTTTGCCACAAGTGTGATCCTCCACAATATGGACAAGGATCACTATAATAAGAATAACCAATATTCGACCAATTATCACTCCAAGATGCCATATCAACAAAGATAGTAAATATTAAACTAAAAAAAAAAATTAAAGATTTGAATAGACAAAAGTAAAAATATAATCTAGCAGACTAGTTAATTTCTAAATCCCCGGCAATGGCACCAAAAACTTGTTGCTCCCAATCGCACACGCAAGTATACATGGTCGACAAGTAATATAGGATTGTAAGTTCAGATATCGTACCCACAGAGACTTGTGATTCCCTATCAGCTAAATTAAACCAAACAATTAAACTATTCAAGCGAACCCTAACGTATGAATATTTAACTAAAATTAATCTAGAGTAACAAATTAAGAAATTAAAGAAAATAAGTTGGCAAATTATAGAGACGAATTCAATGTGAGTGAATATTCTAGAGCTATGGGTTAGCTAACAACCCCGTTGAGTTTTCCACTTAAATTGTCTAATTAATTTATCTGGTTTATTGGTTGATAGGGGTCAATATTGCTCGTAACCTTCTCCTTAAGTACAACTCGCGTATTCAAACTAACTTCGCCTGTATTCCTATGGAATTAGGATTAACAAGAACACCTTTATAATTCCCGTATAATAATAACTGAGCAAAGCGATTAGGTATATTCCTATTCTACCCGCAAATTTTCCCCTCCCCCAAGAGTTAAGATCTTGATCTACTCAATCTTATATACAATCTAGAATTCCCTCTTCTGAGTTCAATCCTAGATTCGTAGATAGTATTCAATTAGTGATCAAGCAATCAAATAATTAAGCGCAAGATTGAATAAATAAATCAATATGATAAAATAATAAGAACAATTCAAGCTTCAAACTACAATGTTCATGTAGCACCCAAAACTCTAGAACTAATAAACTATGAGATTAAAAGAAGAGAAGAGAAGAAAAACTGGTTAGAAGCCTCTTCCAAGCGTGGGTTGTGTTCCCCCACATGAATTCTCCTTCAATGTATGTTAGATATCTCCAAAGTGGCATATCCCCTTTCAAATTATGTTTAGTCTTGCTTTTATACGTGTTGGGTAGGTCTAGGGCCAAAATAACCTTGTCCCGGGCAAAGTTAGACAAGTTTCACGTCACAGGCTCCCTCTACGGCGCTGCCAAATTTTTGTTAGTGTTTTTGGCGCCACATGTAGGGCTAGGCTCTACCTGTGGCGCTGAAATGTCCAACTTTTCTGTGTTTTCCTGTTTTGGCTCTAATTTCGCACATATCATCCCTGATTGCTCCCGGATCATTCCTACACATAAAAATACATCAAAATAATGTAGATCAATACATTTCACATCCTAAATCCAAGAAACAAAAGTAAGATATGAGGCGATATACATACAAATATATATACATTAAGCAAACATCAACTACCTTATCGCAGATGCGGACCTAGGGAACTTAAATTAAGTCCAAGCCTGCGATGGAATTTTCGCAGGTGCAGTGTCATAGCTGCGATTTTAGACCCGGATATGCAAAATAACTGCGCAAAAAAGGGCCAAGTTCGACGGTTTTATCTCATTTTCAATTTTGAGAGTTTGAGAGCTTTGATTGGGCAATTATTTGAGGGATTTTCAGAGAAAGATTTTGGATAACGAATCTTAGCTCCTTTATGGTTATATTCCAATAATCTATGATAGATTTCATCATTTAATTAAGAAATTTGGTTGAGAAATTTAAGGGAAAATGATAGGAGTTCTTCAACTAAGATTTTGGGTTTTGATTAGGATTTTGATATCGGATTTGGATAACTTTGGTACGAGTGAACTCGTGAGTGAATGAGTGTTCATATTTTTGGAGTTTTGCCCGATCTAGAGACGTGGACCCAGGGAGGCTTTTTAGGGCAATTTTCTAATTGCTTGTTTTAGCTTTGATTTCATTTACCAGATTAGTTTCTTATAGTTATATTTATGATATGTGTAGACGTCGAAATTTTAAGGGATCAAGCTAAATCCTAAATTCACAATACTACAAGGCTCCTGAAATCCTAGGAGTCTATTAGGTTTTCTTGGAGGTTGCTCTACCCTAAATTCTAAGCACACCTATATAAAGGAATACATATTCCTTTGAAGAGGCATCTCAACAATTCCACAAACTCTCGGAATATGCACAAAGAGATCAAATATGAGATCTTCGAAATTCCATAAAACTCTTGGTTTCATTAAGAGATCAAAGATATGTCAAACATGTCTTGAGGAAAGAATCAAGAGATAAAACAGATTGTAACCTACAATGTTTATCAATAAAATCCTTTTTTATTTATAGTTGTTTGTGATTGCAGTTTTATTTTTCTCTGTATAAATTTGTTGCAAACAAATTGGCACGCCCAGTGGGACTAGTTCAACCCTTCATCTCTTCTTCACGTAAATCAAAAACAACAAGTTCAAAATCATTTGTTGTGATGGTCGAGTACTTCAAGTCTCGTCTTAAAGTTTCGGCAAGCCTACACCCCGTCAAACATTGAAGTAGGGGGTATTTGTAGACACAGAAATTTTAAGGGATCAAGACAAATCCTAAATTAAATATACTACAGGACTCTTGAAATCCTAGGAGTTTATTAGAGTTTCTTGGAGGTTACTCTACCCTAAACCCTAACTCACACCAATATAAAGAGATATATATTCCCTTGTAGAGGCGTCTCAAAATCCCATAAATCCTGGGGATATTGACAAAGAGATCAAAATATGACCAGATACTTCTTAACAATCAAATAGTTCAAGAAGCTGGAGATCAAATACATTCCCAGGAGGTCTGCATCATCCTACATTCGAGAAATATGCGGCTTCAGCCCTCGAATCACGGAGATAATCAGGAGAGAAGAATCAAGGGAGAAACAGAATTGTACTCACAATTGATTAGTAAAATTATTTTTCTCTTATTCTATGATTGCAGTTTATTTTTCATATGTTGAAAATTAGTTACAAACAATATGTAATTGATTTTGGCTAGATTTGGGCCATTCGGAGACAAACATTCGGTTAAAAAGCCTTGTTGCAGATTGATTTAATCTTGGTTCGAGGTAAGTGGCTTGCATAACCTTGTGTGAGGGAAATCCCCTTAGGATTTTGTGTTGTTATGATATGTGAGCGTCCTATACACAAGGTGATGAGTGCGTACGAGCTATTTATTGAAAAACCTGATTTTTACTGAGTGGTGACCTGTTTCTATTCTTAATTGAGTTATACCAATATGTGTAATTATCCTGCTTAGTCAAAAATCACATATCTATGTGATTTAACTGCTATATTAACTCTGTGCAGCATGCCTAGCCGATTACCTATTTTTCCTTGTTCTTCATCAATCTTAACTGTAGAACTATCGCTATTCACTGTTGTGCTTATCGATTTGAGCTGTGTGTTTACTTTTGAGACTACGAGGCGGTTCCTCGGGAGTTCTCCCTGCACATTTACTTTTGAGACTACGAGGCGGTTCCTCAGAAGTTTTCCCTGCATGTTCCTCGGAGTTCTCCCTATATATTTACTTTTGAGACTACATGGTGGTATCTCGGAAGATCTCTTCACACAATTGTTAAGGGACTACGAGACGGTATCTCGGGAGATCCCCTATTGTTTATTCTTGTGTACTGTATTACTATCTTGTTGTGTTTTCCTTTTTTAAGTCTAGTCTTTTTGTTATACTGTACATTCTCCTGCTTTATTTATTATAAACCAGTGGGCCTGAGTTGGCCTCATCATTATTCAACCGAGGTTAGGCTTGACACTTACTGGGTACCGTTATGGTGTACTCATGCTACGCTTTACACATGTTTTTATGTGCAGATCAGGATACATCATTCCAACCTCGCTATTAGTCGTGCACCTGCTGCTATTACGGAGACTTCAAGGTGCATCTGCCGCGTCCGCAGACCTAGGAGTCCCCCTCTATATTTTTTTTTATGTAGTTCTTCCTTTACTACTTCTAAATACTGATGTATAGAACGGCTAGTAAATTCTTAGTATCTTGTGACTTATGATGTTCCGGGTCTTGGAAAAATTATGTATGTATTTTTTAGGGTTGTTATTGTATATGTTGTGCGGCATTTCTATCAATTGTTTCGTTACTGTGCTATTAGTGGATTAGTTTTATATATTTATTTTCATAGTTATTCCGCAAATATTAAGCTTACCTAGTCGTAGAGACTAAGTACGGTTGCGACCTCTCGCGGAGGCAAGATTGGGTCGGGACATAAAGAAGTGAAATACAAGCTAAGACGTGTGCTGATAGTAATGCTTGGTCTTTCCTTCACTTTCTTTTGCAATTTTCCAGAAGTTCACATTGTCAATTAAATGTATCTTTCTCATGAGCAATCTGTATCTTCATGTTGACTTGTGCCATCAATAATTGGTTTAGTCTCCTCAAATTTCTTCCGCAATTACTGCTAACGTATTTTCTTTCTTCTCGTAAATTCCTCAACAATTTCTAGCTTTAAGGGTGTTTTTTTGGTAAAAAAAAAAATACTCTCTTCGTTTCAATTTATGTGAATCTATTTTTTTTTTAGTTCGTGCCAAAAAGAATGACCTCTTTCCCTATTTGAAAATAATTTACATTTATGCAATGATTTATAGCCACACAAAATACATGTGATTCATTTTACATCACAAGTTCAAAAGTCTTCTCTCTTTTCTTAAACTCCGTGCCCAGACAAATGAATTCACGTAAATTGAAGCGGAGGGAGTATATATTTTTTCGAAAATATTTTTCAATTTTTCCATGTTTGTTTGACTTAAATATTATAAAAAATATTTTTCTCGTGAATTTACTTTTTTTCTATTGGAGGAAAAATGATTTCCAACCAGAAGGAGAGAAAATATTTTTCAAAACTCTTTTTCAATCTTTCCCACCATCATCCTCCACTCTCAACCATCCCAACTCTCCACACTCACCCCACCCCAAGCCCCGGGCCACACTCTACCCTCACACTACCACCTCAGCCCCTAGACCCCCACCTACCATCCTCCCCCACTTTTACTCATTTCGTCACGATGTTTGTCTAAAGGCAAAATACATAAACGGCCCCTATCCAAGTTGTCCACAACGGTCAGTTGAACATCTCAACTGACACTATTTCCAGTTAAACACTTCAAATAACTATTAAGTAGGTCAAGTAAACACCTGATTACAGCAGGCCATATGCGTGGGATGCACTTACGGATGACATGACAAATGAATCAATCAAAAAATGACACGTGTAATTTTGCCATAAGAATTTGACACATGTAATTAACAAAAAAATATATTTAAAAAAAGAAAAAAACTTTTCTCCTAAACCAGAGTTCCTCTTTCCCCTAACTCTTCTTCCAAGCTTTCTCAAATCCTTCCCCTTACTTGTTGAACCCATGACAACCATTTCATCTGCAAAAAATTGGGCTAAGAAAAATTTAGATTGAACCTTGAAGGTTTTAATAACTAAAAATAAGAATAAAGAAAGACCGATTATACAATGGAAAGTGTGAATTTTTGTATTGATATGCTGTTTGTTGGTATTATCCAATCTCGCAGATACATAGTTGATGTTTCTCTCTCTCTCACACACACACTCTGTTGATATCAGTAGCTTCAATGTACTTTTTTGGCGCAGGAAATTGGAGATTTTGAGAATTGGATGAAGACTATGAAGTTCGATTGTAAAAGTATTAACGCTGCGATCTGCAATATTCACCAAGAATGATATTTGGACCTCAGTTATCAAAGGCCTGTGATTTGTATCTAGTTATTTAACTCTTTGACACTCTGTACAAGATATTCTTTTTGCGTCAATTATATCAGATTTTGTTGATTTCTGGACAATGACTTGTATACTTACAGAATAGATTTGCTTTGGGTTTTCTTGCATTTCCAAAGACTCAAAAGAGACAAAGAAGAAAGAGTTTTGGGCAGAAGGTCGGATGGTTTTAGGTCTGTTTGGGCAGAATTGCAGATGGATTTGTTTGGGAAGAAGGTTGGATGATTTGGAGAAGAAAGAGTGGAGAAAAGTGGGCTCCACCAGTTAAATTAAAAAAAGAAAAAGAAAAAAATATAATTTTGAAAGGCTTCACTTGCTGCAAGGCGAGTGTAGTACACACATTTTGCCATGTCACTCTGAAGGGTTTAAGTGATACACTTTAACATACACTTGAGGTGTCTACTTGATAAATAGGTCTGTTGAGGTGTTCAAATGACCGTTGTGGACAACTTGGATGAGCCATTTATGTATTTCGCCTTGTCTAAAATATACTCCCTCCGTTTCAATTTACGTGAACCCATTTGACTGGGCACGGAGTTTAAGAAAAGAGAGAAGACTTTTTAATTTGTGGTGTAAAATGAGGCACAAATATTTTGTGTGACTGTAAATTATTGCATAAAGGTAAATTGTTTCCAAATAAGGAAAGAGGTCTTTATTTTTGGTACGGACCAAAAAGAAAATAAGTTCACATAAATTGAAACGGAGGGAATATATTGTTCGAAGAGTTTTTTCTGTTGCTTAACCAAATACGAGAAAATAAATAAAAAAAATCACTTATTTTTTCAAAAAAGTATTTTTCAAGGAAAACATTTTTCATCGTACAAAACACACCCTGAGTGTTATGCCGACAGCGATAGCTTGGTCTTTCCTATAATTTTCCATGCAATTGCTCAGAACCTCTTCTTATTAATTACGTGGATACGGCTTGGTCATATGTCAAATTGTTGGGTCAAATCTTTCAAGTCAAGGCAAATTAATTATCTTGTTGGCACATCATGTTTCTTGGCGTCATCAGATGGCAAAGCGATATAAAGACATATATAGCCCTCATTTCTTTCCATCCACCAGCCATACTATAATTCATATATTTGCATGTGAAGATCTTGATCTTATTTGAGAGAGAGAGAGAGGAGATGGAAGGCAAAAATCTCCTTAAGCAAAGAGGTCAGTTGATGCTGCTAAGATCAATCGAAGAAGATCAGCTAACAGCAGCCAAGATTGTGACTGTTACTTCTGGGGTAGCAACTTTGTTGCCTTTACTTCCTTACAAATATATAGGCCAAAACCGTGTCTTTGTATTCATTTCTAAGGAAATGCAATCTATTTTCCATGCATTTGTGGTATTTCTTATGTTATCTTTCGCGACTTCGTTCAGTTCATTGTACTTGAGCAGCAAATGGCCAAAGGCAGCAAAGTTCTGCAAATTCTGCTCTATCACTTACTTGGTGTCCGCCATGGCTTCCGTTACATATTGCTTTTTCTATGTTTGATAGAAGCAAGTATTATACTCCCAGTTGCTGTGTTGTACTGGATACAGCAACTGTTCCCTTCTCCTTTGTAATAAGGATATATCCTCCGTAACTCAGTTTTGTATTTTTTTTCTCGTTAAGTATGTACGTGCGCCGAAGGCTGGTGTACCCATCATGTCTATTAATAAAACTTCGTATCCCAACAATACCTTTCTCTCTAAGTTCCATGTATAGTTTTAGAAATTTTAAGCATCCCCATATATCAAATTCATCTCTTATATGGACCATGGCTCATATTAATTAGGGGCGGATCCGAACTCCCTTCTACAGAAAATTATACCGTATATATATGGTAAAATAGATTTATATTAAATGCTCGAGTGGTAGCGTGACACATGGAACAAGAGGCAGGCGGAAGTTGAAGCGAGTGAAAACCAAGATCGAGGACCACAACTTCAGTTGGCACCGGGTAGATCCTGAGGGGAACACACTCAACGGAAGCAAACAAATATTTGTCGCCAAATGACATTTAATGAAAAATATTCCTTAGCATCGAATATACAGTCATAGCAGAGAATTTTGGCATTCATTGCCTAGCGTTACATATTCATCAATGACCCCCATTATTATCATTTAAGATGGGCTTGATCCTAGGACCTTGTTCTCTAAGTATTGTCACACCTCCTTTTGACGCTACCGCACCCCGCGAAGGGCGGGTAGAAGGGAGTTTTTCCAGTTAAAGGACAATCGAAACGAGATTTATTATTAAGATTCAGAGTCGCCACTTGGGAAATTTATGGTTTCCCAAGTCACCGGTTGAATCTCGAATAGAGGAAAGGTTTGACTCTATTTAACGGTCCGTGAACCAGAAATCCGGATAAGGAATTCTGTTAACCCGGGAGAAGGTGTTAGGCATTCCCGAATTCCGTGGTTTTAGCACGGTCGCTCAACTGTCATATTTGGCTAAATTATCTGATTTTAACATGCTTTAACTTATGTGCAAATTTTTAACTTTTAACCGCTTTTAATATTATTATTAGATTATTTTAACAAAGAATTGCAACATTGTGAAAACAGATCTAAAACCACGTCACATCAATGTACCCGTGGTCATTGACATATTTCAACTCCGTTGGGACTTGGATTTGGGTCACATAAATATGCACCCGAGTTTAGGGAAATAACATTATTAAATGCGCGCCTAAAGCTACTAACGCATTATTATTTTAAGAAGGCCGTAAAATTAGCTAAACGGCCTGTCCCGAAATCTAAGCATTTAAAATAATCATCTATTGAGGGCCCTGCAATTTGTGTATTATTTGGCGAGGCTCGTCTCATTTATTATTTAAAGTCTAATTACCCGATTTTATTATTTATTACTTTAAAAGAGAATTGCAACGTCGTGAAAATGTATTTCGGACCACACAGTACCAGTACGCCTGTGGCCTTTAACACATTTCGACTTCGTTGAGATTTGGATTTGGGTCACATAAATGTGCACCCGAGTTTAGGAAAGTAATGTTATTAAAATACGCGCCTAAAAAGTCCATTGCGTTATTATTTTGGCAAGGCCGTGCAATTCACTAAACGGCTCATCCCGAAATCTAATAATTTTATATAATCATTATGTGAGGGCCCCACGATTTGTATTTTATTTGGCGAGGCTCATCTCATTTGTTTTAAAGGATGTTCTAAAGTAATCTATAGTTTTCTATTTTTTGTTTGTCTCTAAATATATTAAAAGAAAGAGACCTAATTAATTACCACGTCCATGTGTCCTTACTACGATACTTAAATGATGGTTTAATTGAAACCACCTTGCCTCATTAAGGCCTCAGCATCTAGGCCTTTGGCCCTAAGTCGTTCAACTCGGCCGGTGCCAAAAGGCATTGCCCACACATGGGCCGTTTTCAGACGAGAAGCAGGCCCGCAGTTATTCAATTAGTGATACCCAGCTTGGC
>MU750687.1:6606-29480 GCA_026770625.1 Nicotiana glauca | reverse complement strand
ATTAACTTAAAATACTAATCAACTCCTAATAATAATTATCACACAAAATTAAACATCAATTAAAATAAAATTACATAATTTAGACATTAAATGCTAAAAATGCAAAAATACATATTTTTGTGATTTTCCATTTTTGTAAAACAAACTTTATTACTCCTAATTGTAGAATGAAATCCTAAGAATGCAAATGCGACATATTTTGTATTTTCATTAATTTAAACAAACAAAACACGCACAGACAAATACAAACAATAAAAGAAAAATAACACAAAATCCACAAAAATCACACACAACCCAAAACTATTTTATTTTGAATTTTTGGGAGTAATTCTCATATAGGGAAAAAATTACGTGCTTACAGCTGCCCCTCTTTGTCCGAAAACACGAAGAGTTTTCGTGCAAAGATAAAGTGAGCGAGCAATTTTTTGTCCATTTGAGTACTCTGGGTGAAGCATTTTTTTGAAAAGATTTGACCGAACCTTTGCTTCAAAAGGTCTCCTACATATCCCTGGCTAAAAGGGAATCGAGTCAATGTAGTTCGGGAAGTTTTGGTAGCTCGGACTACCATGGAACTGTGCTTTTGTTTCTACCGATGTTGCTGTTGCGGCTACTGCTTGCCGACCTCCTTATTACAACGTGCTAAACAAAAAATAAGAAGCTACACTAAAATATTCTATGAATTACAAAATTTTATCTAGATCTTCAGGCTTGCTCTTGTCGCCTTGCTTTCTTGTTGACTGCTTCCTCTGATGTTTCTTTTTTCTGACTTGACTCATCGGCCTCTTTTGATTGCCGAACTTGGACTGTTTATTTCCTTCTTGTGGGCTTTGCATTATTTTCTTCGAAGCTTGAACCGACCATCACTGCCTTCCTTTTGATTTCTGAATTTAGATTTATGCTAGGATTTTTGTGGCAACCCTCCGCTCTTCGGGAAGGCTCCTGACTTCAAGGCTTGAAATGTAAAAGACATCTTAGGAGAAAAATTCATCTGACTACGATTTTGATGCTAGGAGATAATTCATCAGACTAGGTCCATTTTTATGATTGCTTAAAATGTAAAGACTAAAATGTATTCCTCCGTTATACGGGCGGGCTCCCGACTTCGAAATTTGAAATTTAAAGACTGAATGATTACCATCTTAGGAGAAAAATTCATCTGACTAAGATTTTGACGCTAGGAGATAATTCATCAGATTAGGTCTAAATTTATGTGATCTCAGGAGAAAGATTCATCAGACTGAGATTTTGATATCTTAGGAGAAAGATTCATCAGACTAAGATTTTGACGCTAGGAGATAATTCATCAGACTAGGTCTATTTTTGTGATTACTTAAAATGTAAAGACTGAAATGTATTCCTTCTTTATACGGGCGGGCTCCCGACTTCGAAATTAGAAATTTAAAGACTGAATGATTACCATCTTAGGAGAAAAATTCATCTGACTAATATTTTGACGCTAGGAGATAATTCATCAGACTAGGTCTAAATTTATGTGATCTCAGGAGAAAGATTCATCAGACTGAGATTTTGACGCTAGGAGATAATTCATCATACTAGGTCTAAATTTATGATTACTTAAAATCTAAAGACTGAAATGTATTCCTCCGTTATACGGGCGGGCTCCCGACTTCGAAATTTGAAATTTAAAGACTAAATAATTACCATCTTAGGAGAAAAATTCATCTGACTAAGATTTTGACGCTAGGAGATAATTCATCAGACTAGGTCTAAATTTATGTGATCTCAGGAGAAAGATTCATCAGACTGAGATTTTGATATCTTAGGAGAAAGATTCATCAGACTAAGATTTTGACGCTAGGAGATAATTCATCAGACTAGGTCTAAATTTATGTGATCTCAGGAGAAAGATTCATCAGACTGAGATTTTGATATCTTAGGATAAAGATTCATCACATTAACATTTCGACTCATCTTAGCAGAAACAATTCATCAGACTAAGATATTTTAATCTTAGGAGAAACTTTGCGCTGCTTTGCTCCTGTTACATACAAAGAAAATTTTTGTCAGTTTTAAAAATGGTGGTCGGTTATGATTTCTTCCTTCCCTTACCACTTGTGTTATCTTCCTTCTTCCTCGAATGAGTACCCTACTTCAACAAAATAAAAAGGTAACGCCTCCGTTCTACAGGAGGACTCCCGACTACAACAACTTAAAAGATAACGCCTCCGTTCTACGGGCGGGCTCCCGATTTCAATAACGTAACTTATCTGCATTCTATTACTATTGTCCTTCTTTACCTCCTAAAGCATTTCCTCCTACTTAGAGTATTTTCTTTTAGAACTGCTTCCCTAAAAACTCATGTTTTCTTCCCTCGAAACAGCTTGGGGTAATATTGCTGGGGAATTAATTACTTACCTGCTGGGGATAATACTGCTGGGGGAATATCCTTTCTTCCCCTCCCTTTTTTTTCTTATTTTTTTTTCAAAATTACTTTCTTTTATTTTCTCTCAACATTGCTGGGGATAAAGGTGTTATCAACTGGGGATAACGTTGCTGGGGGGGATTTTATTCCTTCAAAATCGGTGCTTCATTCTTCTGGAAGCTGTTGGGGATGACACTGGCTTTTGCTCTTTCTGAACACCAGTTTCGTACCTTTGTTCTGTCCACTGGGGGTACAACTCCTTTCATTAAAATTTGTTTTTTTCTTTCTTTCAATACCGCTGGGGATAATACTGGTTCAAAGACCACTTCCCTAAAAACTGGTGTTATGTTTCTTCTTCCCCAAGTGGATACCTGACTTTCAGAAAATTTTCCAAATGAAAGGAAAATTTTCTGCCCCAGTTTGATAATCTTCTATGTGGCATGCCTTTCCATCAACACCATTTCTTTTTCCTGCTTCAAATCAAAGAAAATTTGTTAGTTTAAAACACGGTGGTTGGTTGTGATGCTCCTGCTGGGGATGGTTCTCCTCCTCTTTCCCTGCTCTGCGTTTCATTATCAAAACTTGCTGGGGATGTTATTATTTGCTGGGGATGATATTCCTGCTGGGGATAGTTTTTCCCTTTCTTGCTTCCCCGCCCTCCTTGACGACTCTTTGTTCACAAGCCTTTCACCGTTATTTTCCACTGGTATCTTGACCACCCAAATTCATATGACAGTGACTCTGCTTGAGGATCTTGCATGTTTTACTGATGAACCACTTTCTTTGTTCATTCGTGTTACTGAAATACCTTTTCTGTTGGGGGTCTTCCCCCTTCTTTCGTGGCATAGCTAGGGAACGGGCATTTCCCCAACCTTTGAGTCTCATTGGCCTTGGCCTTGAGGTCATTAACCTTCGCTTTTTGCTAGAGATATCCTCCTTGACCCTGATCCACCTCTTTGCCAATCTCCTCTTGCTGGGGAATGTCCTTTTTGGCACTGGCATTGCGCTTGTACCTTCCCGACTCATATCACTCGAATGCACTAGTCAGATCCCGCCTTGCATACTTGGAAAGCTGATGGCAGATTCTGAAGTCATTTATCACAAACAGACTCTATTGGGGAATTTTTGAGGAAAGTAGAAAGATAAAAGGAACATAATAAAAGACAAAGGAAGAGGATCACTCTCTAAAAAGAAAAGTTATAAAATAAAACCTATCAAACGCGGATATCAACTCTAATGGCCATGACATGCACATATAGCCTATCCTCCGTCGTCAATCGTCTTTCACAATCTTCGTCTGGGGCTTTCCCATCTGATTCTCAATCTTTGTTCGACTTGTAGTTCCCGAAGGGTTTTCACTATCAAGCCTCTCTCATTTTGGTTTTTCTCTCAGCTTTCATCACCTTATGGTACCTGTGAAGGTTTTCACCGATAAGACTCTCTCATTTGTGTTACTTTTCAGCTGGGGATTGGGGGTGTTACCTCTAAAACTCCCTCATATTTCTTTTCTGTTGGGGATCAGAGTGTTGTGTTCTGATAAGACTTCTCTCATTTGCTTGACTCGGCCTCTTTTGAAGATTGGTCAAAAGGTCTTTCTTTGGACCGTAATGTAGGATTTTGGATAGGGCTAGAAAGAAAGGGTATTAAAGGCTCAAAACAAATCAATTTTGGATTCAAAATTTACAACCTTCGGACCTAGATTTATTTATAACAAACACAATTTTTTGCTTGCCCCAGTTTTCTCGCTTGGGGATTTTTGAATTTTTTTTCCCAAAACTATGACCGAGCCGTGAAACGCCTACGTATCCTCTTTGAGGAATCAGGTCAAACGTATTTCCCACTTCCTCGTTGTTCTAGTTTTCCTTTCCATTTTCACTTATCATTGTTTTTTCTTATCTCTTTTGTTGTTTTTGTTGTTTTCTCTTTTTTTCTTTTTCTTTTCTTTATCTTCCATATTTGTGTTTCTAATTTTTGCTATTTATTCTGAATGAGGGGTATGAAAGAAATCAAATAAAGCTCAAAGGGTTGACGAAGGATAAAGTGTTTGGATAGCAGAATGAAATGCCTTCATCATTCCAATCTTCAAAATATATCAAGTTCAAACAACACGATTAACATTCGTCATATATTTTTTAAAGCACTGTTGGGCAACACTCTCATTTTCATTATGATGAACGACCCCCATGTCAACATGGCCAACTTGCCTTTAACGGTTTTCTTTTTACTTGCCCTAGCTTCACATGACTCGGGCTCCAAATAATCTCAAACCGTTCTTATTTTCTTTAAATGTGCCGACCATCTTCCAATTGTTTCATGATTAAATTTTAAGAATAGGCCACAATTATGTGCGCATGTCATGTCACTAGAGTTTGACAGAAAAAGAACTATAGAAAGGGAAAAGTAAAAGAAAATGACTAAACATAAAAGAAAATAGGATATTGCATCGGATGATGAAACAGTTTGAACAACCAGATAAACAAACTAAATTAGGGTTAAAACCCTTAGAACAACGTAGACAACACTAACATGAGGTATTACTACCGAAGGGACTGGACAAAATAGAAAGGTTTGAGTTACAAGACAATATCCGGGTTATACCCTAAAATAACCCGGACAACAGAAATGACAACAAAATAGGCCATCAAAACTCCACTCTAGTTGACCAGTGCGACATCTTATCCACTGAGCTTTGCATCAATATTGCCAAGACCACTATCTGTTTTGATATCTTCAGCTTTAGTTAATACGTCCTTAAGAGGATTCCCGTGTTCCCTGTCGCTGTCATTGATCACAATCACCCCTTCTTGAAGCATTCTTTCTATTTCCCTTTTCAAAGAACGACAATCTTCAATGCTATGCCCTTGTACATTAGAATGGTACGCGCATCGTGCAGTAGGATTAAAGCTTCTTGCACATGGATCTGGAGCACATCCGGTGAGCGGCTCAATCAGGCCAGAATGCTTCAACTTTTAAAACATATTTGCATAAGGTTCTCTGATAGGGGTGAGAGCCCTTTCTCGTTTCAACAACCTCTCATTCCTAAATGCCTGATTTGGCCGGAAACCTGATCCAGGAGGTTTTCGGTATGCCCGTGGGGGCGGATAGGCATTTTGTGAGCTGGGTAATTGGCAAATGCAGCATGTCTTTGGGAGTCCCGTGGAGAGAAGTAGCGTTGGGGAGGGTTACATAGTGTACAAGGATATCCACGGGGATGATGTTGAGACTGAGGGTGTTTAGCAAAGGCGACCACTGGACTCTGACATTGGTGGGGCATTACAACATCTTTTCTTTTCATGGGAAGATCACCCCGGGCCACTTGTTCACTCCATCTGAGCCAGAACTTCCCAAAACCCTCTTTAGGTTTCTCTTCTATTTGAGATATGGAGGAGTGGGTCGGGATAATGTCTGCATTATTCTGAAAGTGTTGTATAAAATCCTGAGCCATGTCGTCCCATGCATGCCACTTACTAACATCTTGACGATCATACTATTCCAAGGCTGCCCCAGTCAAGCTTTTACTAAAGTATGCGATTAGCAGGTCGTCTTTTTCGACAACATTCTTCATTTCCTTGCAATACTCCCTCAGATGGACTACCGGATCTTCGCATTCCTGGAACTTTGGTATTTTAATACTTGCGAGCAGGCGGATGTCAGGGAGTGTACCCAGCTTCTCAGAGCCTGGAGGAAGAGTGACGAAACTACTAGGGTGATCGGGAGATGCCAAATTTCGGGTAAGGATATCATCTGAGAAGCCAGGCAGTGGCGGTATGGGTGCCTTCTCAACCATCCAAGCCTGATACATGTCTGTCACATGTTGTCTCAATATTTTCACTTATTCTACCAGCCCATTGTTCCATTCAACCAGCTGTTGTCGGGCATCGGTATCAACCCACTCAGTTCTGAAGTTTTCTGCCATTATCCTTTGACTTTGTGTTGCAGGGAAGGGAACCACAACCAACCACCTCAACTTTCACTATAATTCAAAACAAAACATGTTAGAATGGACTCAGTCGGTCCTTATTATTAACAACATTTTTTTGTGTGTGGACTCAGTCAGTCCTTATTATTATCAAAACTTTTCACTTTTGTTTTTTTTTTTTATTTTTTTTCATCATTTTTTCATTTTTCATTTTTTTGTTGTGGTCGAATCTTATGGAGATTGCCTACGTATCATGACCCTGCATGAATCAGACCTTGCGTAATTCGGGCAGATAAAAGGCAAACAATAATAAAACATTTTTTTTATATATAATAAAACAAACTTGATAACACGGGTTTGAAAACTGACCATACTAACCGACTTTAACGAAAGGACGACCTACAGACTCGAAAATCAAACACCACATGCTCTAATCAAAAGAAATACAAATTAAAAACAGACTGACAGATTCCTTTCGTGTTTGCCAATTTCGACCAAATGGCTATTTCTGCAAACATGGCCCCTTCTCAGTTTCATATGAATTTTGAGGCCTGGAAGGATTACTTTACAAACTTGTCCGTTATTTTACGAAAATAACCTTTCGACAACTGAAAGATACTCTAAGGCTATCTCGGCAAGAACAGTTTAATACACTGCCGAAACTGGGTCGGCTTATTTTGACCAAAAAATCACAAAGGCATTCACTTGCCCACTGACTCTTTTTTTTTTCAAATTAAAACAAAAGACCTGGTTTTGCAAACATAGCCTTTCAGCACCTAGAGAAGAAGATTTTAAGGCTGTGTTGGCTAACCGGCAAAAATCCTAAAAAAAATGGCCAAAGGTGGCCGTTTATGCAAAGTCGGCCTTCCGGCGTCCTTTTCGGGAACATTCGGTTATTTTTGATAAAACAACATTACCCGACTTACTTAAGACTCTTTTTTCTTATTTTTTCAAAATAAAACCCGATATTGCAAACACGGCCTTTCCGCATCTCGGGGACGAAGATTTTAAGGCTGTGTGGGTCAACCGACCAAAATCTAAAAAATGACCAAAGGTGGCCGTTTTATGCAAAGTCAGCCTTCCGACATCCCTTTCGGGAACATTCGGCTATATTTGATAAGAACGGCATCACCCAACCTATTTATAACAAAAATTAAAATTTGACATTTTTGGCTATTTTTGCAAAAGAGGAGGTTGGACCCGATGAGGATTGCCTACGTATCTCACATCCGGTGAGAATCAAACCAACATAGTTTTGCCAAATAGAACAAAGTATTTTTGAAAACAAAACATACATATCTTTTTTCAGATCATTGGCAAATAAAACGAATTATTTTTTTTCATTTTAAAACACAAACTATTTTTGAAAACCAGATCACACATTTTTTTTCATTGGCAAATGAAGCAGAATATTATTATTATTATTATTATTATTTGAAAATATTTTTTTTCAGTGGAAAATAAAACAAACTATTTTGAAAAATAAAACTCCTTTTTTTTATTGACACATAAAACAAACTATAAAAATATTTTTTTTCAGTGGAAAATAAAACAAACTATTTTGAAAAATAAAACTCCTTTTTTTTATTGACACATAAAACAAACTATAAAAATATTTTTTTTCCTTTTTCACTGGCAAATAAAATAGACTATTTCAAAAATAAAAACTTCCCTTTTTTTTCTCTTTTCATCGACAAATCAAAAATCCGGTAGAGTTTCGACACTACTTGGACATTGGTTTTTTTTTTTCTAAAAATGAGTAGTTATCTCTCTACACGGTTATTTTTTCTTTTTCCTAATTTTTCAAAATTTTCGATTTCACAAGTCGGTCAGCATGCAAGTCCGAACCAAATAAATGCATAAGTAGCAAGTAAAATGCATCAGGATGATCTTTTTCATTTCGGGTATACCTATCCTAGACAGACCCAACCCCTGTGTTGAGTCTCCTAAGTCAAATGCACATGATGCAAACAAACGTTCCTACTAGGGATCTGGAATGAGACTTTGTTATATTAGGTTTAAGCCCTGGGTTTATTGTTCTAGACCTGATTTTCCCGAGCGGACAACTCGAGCCGAGGAGGGTCAGTGTACTGGTAGCATTGCTTTCCGGCTTAACTGGTGGTGCTCCCCGCCTAAAACATGTGTGACTAAAATCCTTCACGGGGTGCCAAGCACCTCGGCTATCTCAAAGAAAGCGGGCTATGTCAAGCAAATGCCCAATTTTAATTTCAAGAAGACTCGGAGGGGTGCGTGAGAATGCAGTTTATATACACAATTCAAAAATTATCAAAGCGGTAAACAACAATATTTAGCATATGTAAGCCTAAAACATCAAATAAAAATCAGAAAATAAATAAGCCAAATACAACAATTAGTCAAAGCTCAAATTTCTAACCATGAACCAATGGTTCTGGGTTATTTCCACAGCAGAGTCACCAGAGCTGTCGCACCTCCTTTTTCGCCTACCGCGCCCTGCGAAGGGCGTGGTAGAGGGAGTTTTTCCAATTAAAGGATAATCGAAACGGGATTCGTTATTAAAGATTCAGAGTCGCCACTAGAGAGATTAATGGTGTCCCAAGTCACCGATTGAATCCCGAATCGAGGAAAAGATTGACTCTGTATTACAGTCCGCGAACCAGAAATCCGGATAAGGAATTCTGTTAACCCGGGAGAAGGTGTTAGGCATTCCCGAGTTCCGTGGTTCTAGCACGGTCGCTCAACTGTCATATTTGGCTTATTTATCTGATTTTATAACATGCTTTAACTTATGTGCAAATTTTAACTTTTAACCGCTTTTGATTATTATTATTTTATAAGCATTGCAGCGTCGTGAAAACACATTTCAAACCACGTCACATCAATATACCCATGATTATCGACATATTTCGATTCCGTTGAGATTTGGATTTGGGTCACATAAATGTGCACTCGAGTTTAAGAAAGTGAAATTATTAATACGCACCTAAAGAGACTAACGCGTTATTATTTTGGGGAAGATCGTGAAATTCGCTAAACGGAACATTACGAAATCTAAGTATTTTTATATATACATTTAATGAGGGCCTCGCAACTTGTGCGTTTTATTTGGCGAGGCTCGTCTCGTTTATTTTAAAAGGATAATCCTAAAGTGACTACATTTTTCTATTTTTGTTTGTCTCTAAAAATGAAAGAAGAAAAAGTCCTAATTAAATTACATGCTTAAGAATTGTTATAGTCGAGTTCCGAACACGGTTTGTTAAATCAGAAAATAGGTGCAATACGGGCAGTCCGTTTGCCAACTTGGGCCCAGGTCCAACGCATGTAGTATTAAATGTGACCTGGGCCATCTTATTCAAATGTTGAAGCCTAGTTAAGTTATTCTACACACGTTCACAGTTTTGCAAAGCTGAAATGTAAAAATGATGATGTTTAATTAAGCAAACTACTTCAAGTTGTAGAAAAAGCAATTAATTGGAATGGGGTAACTTAGAGGTCTAGTTTTAATCCTAAGTTCAAACCATTTGCATGCTGAAATTAGATTGCCCTGATAATTAGAGGTCTACTAGCCTGATTATACTTGTCATGCATTTGAGAGTATACTTACCTAATAACCAAGCTAAAACAGAATATTATTTATTACGCTACTACAAAGTTGTCCAGCTACACAAAAGGGAGCCGAAATTTACATAATCGTAGTATATGAAATATTCTAACTATAATCAGCGAAGAAGAAGGTTAAAACTAATTAAAGACTTCAAACTTCCACTCTTTCATGTGTATTTATGCTTCATGTTTCAACTTACAATAGCCAGTGCATCAGTTGTGTACCTGATATGGGAAGCAAAAGAAGAGGAAGATCAGCCGAATAGCAGTAGCATACAACAACAGCAACAACTAGTAAACAGAACAACCCAGTGATAGATTTAAAACTCAACAATACCAAATGAAACAGTAATAAGGTATCCAATAGCACACTCAGGAAAAACCACTTGAAACCCCAGCAAGACCAAATAACAATCACAGGCAGAAACGGACTGAACCAGAAATAATAGGACAGTAGTTTTCTGATCTTCAGACACTCAAAGAAAGAAGCGTGGAACTTCCAATGAAACAGTTATACACTCATACAGAATGATTCTTATACTTTTAAAAGAAGTTCTCTCTTACACTGATTGGAATCTCTGAAGTTTTCTTTTCTCTTAAAGTCTGAAAGTTCTCAAAATGATGTTCAAGAACTAAATGCCTGAAGAACTCTCAAACTCTCTTTTTTTTAGCACTGATTTTTCAACCCAAAAAAGAAGATCCCCTATTCTGTCCAAACTCCCTTCTCTTTATACTGTCCAAGATTGCCTCTATTCATAGCAATAAACAAGCCCTGCCAGCTCTTAAGAGCACTCACACTATTAGAAAAATATTCTGGCCCATAATAATCTCTTACCAACCCATTACTAAGTGTTTTGTGCCATTTTTAATTCATTTACCCCCCACTACCATTTATCCCACTCTATTAATTAATTCAAAATTATGAGTATATGTATTTAATTACCTCTTTAAACACCTCCCCATACCACCATGTCTTGTTCCCCACTATATATTAAACAATGCCTTATTTTAATATTATTGGTGCTTAGTGGATAGAGCACTCAAATTAAATAATTCAGCAAGTTGTCAATTCTCGTATTACCCCTGAGATTACTGAAATTACTATTCTACCCCCAAACCTTCAATCTGTAACAAAACTAATAACTGACCAAAATTGATTCCTGATTAAACACCAAATCACTACGGCTATAACCAAATTCTTAATCAAATTCAACAATTAACAAGACCAGCATAACACCCTCTTCTCTTAAACAAATAAACAAGAACAAGTTAATAACAAACATCAATCAACTTGAACTCTGGAATAACACACGAAAGGCTAAAACATTTTGAACATTCGAACATGAGAGCCCTACTAGATAATTGAGTAATAACAGATCCGGCATATTCATCTCAAAGGAAGAAATCAACAGCGCCAAACGACTTGTAAGAACATATATGAAACTGAAAATATTTAAATAAGATAAAATAAACCTGTGCAATTACTTGACTGCTTCTTTCAAAGTTCAAACAAGGATGAACCTCTTACCGGAAAACTCGAACCTCGCCAGAAACCACAAAATGACGGAACCTCAGCCAAAAACGGAACTACGTCCAGACCTCTAGCTCACCGGAAGGTAAAAGACGCGTGACTGTGTTTGTGTATTTGCTGAGCAGCGACGTACGACGAAGAAGAAGCTGTATGTGTGTGTTTTCCGGCGTGGACTGCTGGTTTATGGAGGAACGACCGATGGTCGACGTGCGGCAGCAGCTACTAGTTGACTGGCGTCGTTGTTCGACGACACGAGGAAGAATACGACGAAGCCGCAGGCGAAGATGAAGGGTTGTTTTGGTTGTTTAAGTGGTTAGCAACGGGCAGACTGGCTGGAGCTCGCGACTGGAGGGTTGTTGGGCTGTAGGTTGTCGATGGGAGCTTGGAGATGGCTGGAAATGGTGGTCGTTCATGGCTGGACGTGAGGTTCGAACGTAGGGAGGATTGCTTGGAGCAATTGTCGTTTGGTTAGAAGAAGAAGAAGAAGAAGGAGGGCATCCATGGATGGGGTCGTTTGGACGACGGGGAAGGGGTGGTGGCTGCTGGACGTGAGGCGAAGGTGTGAGGAAGATGAAAAAAGGGGGAGGCGGGTGTTTAGGTTTAGGGTTTGGAAATGAAAATGAAATAAAGAAAGGGGTTGTTTGGGTTATGGGGCAGACCGGGTCGGGTTGACCCGTTATGTTTTGGGTTGGGTTTGTGAGACACTTGGGCCAGGTCAATTCAAATTAGAATAAGAGGCCCAATCCGATTTTCCTTTCATATTTTTTGCTCTCTTTTCTTTTATTTGTTGCAAAATTAACACTTAAAGATCCTAAATTAAATTAATAAAACCAAAATTAACTTAAAATACTAATCAACTCCTAATAATAATTATCACACAAAATTAAACATCAATTAAAATAAAATTACACAATTTGGACATTAAATGCTAAAAATGCAAAAATACATATTTTTGTGATTTTCCATTTTTGTAAAACAAACTTTATTACTCCTAATTGTAGAATGAAACCCTAAGAATGCAAATGTGACATATTTTGTATTTTTATTAATTTAAACAAACAAAACACGCACAGACAAATACAAACAATAAAAGAAAAATAACACAAAATCCGCAAAAATCACACACAACCCAAAACTATTTTATTTTGAATTTTTGGGAGTAATTCTCATATAGGGCAAAAATCACGTGCTTACAACATGTTGATTTCATACATTCATTGGAGTAATTTCATTCATACGTAGGAGATACATCTCGATTTCGTACATACAATGGAGTAATTTCATCCATACATTAGAGATACATGTCGATTTCATAAATACAATACAGTAATTCCATTCATACATCGGAGGTACATGTGATTTCATACATACAATGGAGTTTCCTTGCCCGGAGATGCCATCGACAGGCTGGGCAATGAATTATACTTTCAACTTCGAGACGTCCCCCTCATCTTCGTTGAAAACCTCCCTGAGATAACCCGATTGGGACAAAACCCAGGCGAGGGAAAAAAAGTACGACTTATGTGGCGTCATTTTTCAGAAGTGGAAGTATTTTAGGTGGCCGACATTCCAGTTATTTTATAGTAGTTTTCCTTCCATTGTTTCTAATTGGAATGCTCTTTTGCTTGCTGTTGCTGTGATTTTATATGTCTCGTCTCAGTTTGTTCCTAATTTTCCTTCGTTTGGATCTTTTGTTGCTTGTGTTTTGGCCTTGAGGACGTAGTCCCCGATTTTGAGTGGTTGCACTTTGGCCTTCTTGTTCTAGTACCTTTCTACTTGTTGTTTTTGGGCTACCATCCTTACGTGAGTCATATCCCTTCGTTCTTCCACTTTGTCTATGTCTTGTATTCTATTTTCGTTGTTGTTTGGTCCACTCTCATTAGAGTATCTCAGGCTAGGTTCCCCGACCTCAACGGGTATAACGGCTTGGTCTCGTAGACTAATGAATATGGCATTTCGCCTATGCTAGTTTTTGGCATGGTGCGGTAAGCCTACAACACCTCTGGTAGCAGTTTCGGCAATAGTCCTTTGGTGTCCTCGAGGTTTTTCTTTAGTATATTTCAATACTGTTTTGTTGGAGGATTCAACTTGATCGTTACTAGTGGGATGATATGGCGTGGAGAGTATCCGCTTAATGCGCCATTTTTTGAAGAACTTAGTCATCTTTTTCCCGATGAACTGAGGTCCATTGTCACAGCTGATTTCTTTGGGGATGATGAAGTGGCATATTATATTTTTCCATATGAATGCATGACTTCCTGCTCACGTATTTGGGTGAACGCACCGGCTTCCACCCATTTGAAAAAGTAATCAATTAAAACCAAAAGGAAGCGTATCTTACCTCGACCTGCAGGGAGGGGTCCGACGATATCCATTCCCCATTTTATAAACGGTCATGGTGAAGTGATAGAATGTAGGAGTTCACCCGCTTTGTGTATCAAAGCGGTGTACTTTTGGAATTGCTCATATTTCTTGACGCAATCCACAACTTCCTTTTTCATAGTAGGCCAGCATTATCCTGCATGAATAAGGCATCTGATGATGCCTCGGTTGCCTGTATGGGCACTGCAGTAGCCCTCGTGCACTTCTTCTAGCACACGCCTTATTTGATTTGGTCCAGGGCATTTGGACAAAGGGCCGCCGAATGTCCTTTTGTAAAAGTCACAATTTTTGAAGTTGTACCTGGCTGCCTGTATTCGAAGCATTTTGGCTTCTTTTTTATCTTGCGGTAGTGTTCCATCCTGCAAATATGTTATAATGTGGTTTTTCCAATACCAAGTTAGTTTATAGAATGTACCTCGACCTGGTCTATTGATGAGTGGAGGAGGGTGACCACATTTTCCTTGGTTATATTTTTGGTTGCTGCCGCTAGTTTTGCGAGGCCATCTACTTCGATATTTTGCACACGAGGTATCTGGTCGAGTCGGCATTCGTCGAATTCTGGTAGTAGTTTATGGATTTATGTCTGGTATTTCTATAGTCTCTGCTCCTTGATTTGAAAGGTCCCAGTAACTTTATTTACAATAAGTTAAGATTCGCAACCAAGGATGACTCATCTTGCACCATACTTGAGGGCTAATTTGAATCCTGTGATTACGACCTCACACTCGGCCTCATTGTTAGTCATTTCTGGACACCGTATGGATTGGTGAATCATTTTGCATGTTGGGACTTCAAGTACGAGTCCCAGTCTAGACCCTGACATATTAGATACGCCGTCAGTGTAGAGGACCCAGAGGTCGGGTCATCAGGGGGTATGTGCGAAGCCCTTTTGCTTGACCTCGGGCAATACCTCTGCACTGATGTCAACAACAAAATCGGCAAGCACTTGTGACTTTCTTTAATTTCGTGGTTGATATGTTATATCGTGCTCGCTCAGTTCTATGGCCCATTTGGCCAATCTACCCAATAGTTCGGGTTTGTACTGGATCCTCCTGAGAGGAAAAAGCATCACCACCTTTATGAGGTGACATTGAAAATATGGTCTGAGCTTCCGTAAAGCTATGACTAATGCTAGAGCCAATTTTTCGAGGTAGGGATACCTCATTTCAGCATCAATTAAGGTTTTGCTAATATAGTAAATTAGAGATTGCGTACCTTTATTTTTGTGGACCAGAACTGCGCTTACTGCGATTTCAAAAACAGCTAGGTAGACGAGGAGGTATTCGCCTGGATCTTCCTTGGCGAGTAATGGCAGTGAGGACAATTATGCTTTTAGTTTTCTTAGGGCGTTGACACATTTTGAATTCCACTGGAGCCCGTTGTCTTTCTTTAACACATTAAAAAATTTATGGCATCTATCTGATGACCGTGAGATGAACCTTGACAGGGCGACTATTCGACCCGTCAATTTTTGTACCTACTTTTTGCTAGTTAATGCTTCTGGTATTCCTTTGATGAGCTTAATTTGATATGGATTGACCTCGATGCCTCTTTAGGATACCAAAAAACCAAGAAATTTGCCCGAGGTTACGCCAAAGGCGCATTTTTTAGGGTTCAGTTTCATGTCGTATTGCCTCAGTCTGTCAAAGGCTTCCTTCATATGATCGATGTGATATTCTTTCCTTTTTTACTTGACTAGCATTTCATCGATGTAGACCTCCATTGTTTTGCCAAGTTGATTTTTGAACATCTTGGTGACTAGTCTTTGGTATATCGCCCCTGCATTCTTAAGTTCGAACAACATAACTCTATAGAAATATGTTCCCTGGTGAGTGATAAAAGTAGTTTTCTCTTGGTCCTCTTCTTACATTAAGATCTGGTTGTAACCCGAGTAGGATCTAAGAAGCTTAGTAACTCGTGTTCCGCTGTTGTGTCGATGAGCTGGACAATGTGTGGCAATGGAAATAAGTCTTCTGGGCATGCCTTATTTAGGTCTATGAAATAAACGCACATCTGCCACTTTCCATTTTTTTCTTCACCATGACCACATTGGCGACCCACTGGGATACTTTAACTCTCGGATGGATCCATTGGCGAGTAGCTTATCAACTTCTTCGCTGACTACATCATTGATGGTGGTGTTGAACTTTCTCCTTATTTGTTGCACATGTGGATAGATGAGGTAAACATTCAGTTTGTGCGTGGCGATATCTTTCGGGATGCCTGGCATATATGAATGCGAGAAGGCAAACAAATCAGCACTGTCAGTTAAGAATTTATGGAACTTCCCTGGTTTTCAGAGATTGTGCCCGGTATAAGCCTTTTGTTGTGCTGTCATTGTTGTCCAGTTAGACGGGATCAAAATCTTTTATGGTCGACTCGGAGGCGTCCACGATGTCAGAATGCTTGATAGTGTCTATCTGTGCATCGAGTTTGGTTCCTGACATCTCTGATTACTATGCTTCCATGCTTGCTCCTTTTTTTTGTTAGGTATATGCACAATCCTGGGCGACACGATAACATTCTTGTGTGGTGCGTTGTTCGCCTTAGATGCTGAATATCCCCCATGAAGTGGGAAACTTGATTACTTGATAGAGACTTGACGGGACTGCTCGCATGGCGTTTATCCATGGGCGCCCTATGATAGCATTGTAGGTTGTATCTTGATCCATGACGAGAAATGTCAATTTCTAGGGTGACTCCTCCGGCTAGAACGGGTAGCACTATCTCTCTAGAAGTTTGTTCGACTGCATTATTAAAACCCATTAGTGTTATGCAATGCAATATTATTTTATCGTCAAGTCTCATCTATACGAGGACTCGAGGATGGATAATACATGCGCAACTTCCGTCATCCACCATTATTCTTTTTACATCACTATCTGCAATATATAAAGTGATAACAAGAACAACATAGTGAAGGAAAGACAAACCGTCGGTATCTGATTTATCAGAAGATGATACTATTTTCGAGGTCATCATACCGTTTATGAGTGATCGACTTTTTGAGTTTATGCATAGTGGTAAACTTTACATGGTTGATTGTTGTGTCATCGCCTCCACCGATGATCATTTGTTTGGTACGAGCGGGAGAAGGCGGCTTTGGGGGTCCCTGGGGTTGTTTGCGTCTATGAGCAAAGTTATCTCATCCTCGGTCGCTCAGTAGTTCTTCGGGTGTCCCTGATTTTGAATTCTTACTACCTCCTATCATAGACCTATGCAATCCTCGGTTTTGTGACCCCTTTTCTGGTGGAATTTGCAAAGAACATTTGATTTCCGGGTGCTCGGGTCGAATTTCATATTTTGCCGCAATTGCACCTTTGGGCCGAGCTTCTCTAGTGCGTACACTATTTTTGAAGGAGAAATACAAAAACTGTGAGCAGATAAGAGTCGAGGCATACCTCATTCATTTTGGTGTGGCGCGGTATACCGAGATGGGACATCTCTGTGCTATGAAGGAGGTAGGATGGATGTCCTGATGTAGGGCTGATGTCTTTCTCCGCTGAGATGGATAAATGATCCCTTCAACCTTTATTGCGATGATCTTTCCTTACTTAGGCTTGAACTGACGTTAGAGGTTGGATCAGACCTTTGAGGTCGTCCTCGTCGGCCCTTACCTCGGCGCAATAGGCGTTGTGGATTTCTTCCCAAGTGGTGGGAGGGTATTTCATGAGCCTGCTTAATAGCTTTCTAGTCGCTCTCGACCCACTCCTATTTAACTTGTTCTGGAAGGCTTCTACCGCCATCCGCTTTGACATATTTGGTAGGCTCATTCTCACCCTGTTGAATCGGGCTAGGAAGTCCCTATATCCCTAGATGTGCGTCTTCCTAATGTTGAATATGACGTTTACCCTGGCTTCCGCATTTTTATCTCATGCATGAGCGGTGATAAACTTGTCCGTTGTTTCTTCGAACGTTGCTATTAACCGTGCTAGTAGTTGTGAATACCAAGTTAGGGCTCTCCCTGTTAGGGTTTCACTGAATTTTTTCAGCAACACCAATGGTACTTGTTCTTTCGAAAGATCATTGCCTTTTACAGTTATGACGTAATGGATGATATGATCTTCTGGGTCTGTAGTACCATCATATATCTTCAGGTACGGTGGCAAGGTTTTTGGAATGGTGTGGGGACTGCTTCCTTATTATATGGTTGCTCAATAAATCGACCAACGTCCTATTTTGGTAACAACTTTGGGGCGCCTGATATATTGTCGACCCTTTCTTGATGCTCCTTCATCTAGTCATGGAGTGCCTTATTCTCATTTTCCATTTCCTTCATTTTCTTTAGGATGGCTGTGAGTGCGTCATTACCTGTGTCAACATTAGTATGAGTGTTACTTGTGTGGGGGCATCTAGTTCGCCGGCGATGTGACATCTATGTGTGCAATGTCTCTATTCTCCCTATGAGCGAGTTTATCAAGTATGTTGTTCAGATTGTTTGTCAGCCACTCTTCTAGTAGTGTTTTTACTGCTGGTGGTGCCTCTCTTGTTGTAAACATGGAGGCTTCCTTCTCGTGCAAAGTAATTACGCTTTCATGCGGGGGAGGTGAAGCATCTCCCTTAGGTGTGGTGTTTGGTGTCACGTTTTCGTTATCTTCCCTTCCGTCTTCGTTGACGGTGTTCAGTATATTGGTTGTGACACCTGCTATTGCTTTTAACCTTGCATCTCCTTTTCTTGCCATTGTTAGTTTATACAAAGCTAGGAAAAGGTGACTATCCCATTTTATGATCTATATGAAACTAAAATCTTGACCAAAGAAAGAAATCCCCACAGACGACGCCAAATAGTTTGATCAAAAGATATCAAAACCGTTTTGATGAAATGTCACGCCCAACCTCGAGAGGCGCGAACGACGCTCAATCGAGTGAACCCGAATAGGCAAACCTCTTTGGACACTCTCTACCCAACTCACTATGATCAAGAAACCAAGCTTTCATTTAATTAAATAGTAGGAAAGATTGTACATATGACATTTCTAGTTCACTTTATATTACAACCCTTTAACCATAGTTAAGTCTCCAAAATTTCATACAGTTACAACTTAAAGAAACAAGAGTTTAGAATTACAACACAGTTCATTGACCCATCTAACACCCGTACATAACCCACACAAACTTCTACGGAGCCTCTAAAAATACAAAAGACAGTTATGACAATGCCGGCAATAAGGTCCCGTCCATACCTCAAAAGTGGTAATTTACAACAAAAGATATATTGCATAACCCCTGGAAGAAGAGGGGCTCACCAAGATTGCTGAGAGAAGGATGTTCTGCTATCGACGATCGACACTGTCTGCTATAGAACAACCTACATCCATTCAAAGATGTAGCTTCCCCAGCAAAAGTGACATTAGTACCACGGAATAGTACTAGTATGTATAACTAAATACATCTCGTTAGAAAGAACTAACATACAAGAATAAAGAAACCATAAGTATTAACAAAATCTTTAAACAATCACCACATCATCAAATAAAAGAGATCACATAGCTTTCACATAATTTTCATAGCTTTAGGTTGGGACATTTAATACTGTTCATGATCATTCACAATAACACCGCTTTCTTGCGTAGAGTCCGATCACGACCCAATCGGCTAGGTTGCCTCATTTGAGACATGTATCTCAATCACAATCTCATTCTCACTTTTCGGTTTCAATATCGGCACAATACCACCATGTGTGTGGCATGGTGTCCGATCACTGCCCCATTGGCTAGGCCGTCTTACCAAGATGTTTTTTTCCTTTTTCATCAATCATCTCATTTCAATTTTTATTTCACATATATCAGTTCATCCGCACTTGGAGCCTTTAAAATTTGCACATAGGTTCATAATTGTTTAAAATCAGATAATTAAGCCAAATATGACAGTTGAGCGACCGAGCTAGAACCACGAAACCCGGAAATGACTAACACCTTCTCCCGGGTTAAGATAATTCCTTACTTGGATTTCTGGTTCGCGGACTGTTAAACAGAGTCATTCTTGTCCTCAATTTCGGATTCAACCGGTGACTTGGGACACCATAAATCTCCCAAGTGGAGACTCTGAATCTCTTAATAAACGAATCCCATTTCGATTGTCCTTTAATTGGAAAAACTCTTTTATATCCTTATGCGGGTGTAGGTAAAAAAGATGTGTGACAGCTCTGGCGACTCTGCTGGGGACAAGAACCCAGAACTTTGGTTCAGGCAC
Source organism: Nicotiana glauca (assembly GCA_026770625.1). NCBI lineage: Eukaryota > Viridiplantae > Streptophyta > Magnoliopsida > Solanales > Solanaceae > Nicotiana > Nicotiana glauca. Next base: position 9,491 of record MU750687.1, on the reverse strand, counting down.
TAGGCCACATTTCATAATTCAAACTCTTTTCCCCCACGTTCACATCATTTCCACTTTCAACATTAACCTTGCGATTTAAGATGATAGGCGCATATAAGAGCAATTCAAGTTGTAAGCATAGAGGGGATTTCACATAGATTGGCATAACAATCTCAATATAAACTTGACTTGAAATCTAGGCATATCCGCATATGGTTCACATTCTTCACACGCCCTTAAATTACCAAGAATAGCATATTGAACACATAGAGACACACCTTTCACATATATATATTTGCAACACCAATTAATCCAAAATAACAAGCAATACATCAATCATATTTCGGACTTACAACATTTGCATGAACACCAAGAGCTTAATTTCTAAGAAGAGGGGGTTTTAGCCATACATACCTCAATATAGCTTTCCTTAAATTCCTACAATAATTTTGGGACTCCTAGCAACTTCGATAATTACAAGTTGAATAAAAAATTAGAGGGATAATGAAGATTCTAGCTCATTTGGGCACATTATCAAGCACTAAATGTTCTTTGTGATTAAAAGACCATTTTGTGAGAGATTTTTATCATCCTACACCCCATTTGTTACATTTTTAGCTCACAATTTCCCCTTACCCTTATATCATACATGCATACAAAATAATTAATCCTTATGCCCATGAACCCACTTGTTAATTACTTATTCTAATAGGAATTTCGAAATCAAAGTTTAGGGCACAAGTTCTTACCTCTTAGAATGAAGGCTTAGTATCTTTACTTGATAATCTTCAAAGATTTGGGCTGGTATTGAATAATGACTTGGCGAGGATAACTTTCTCCCTCTAGTAGTTCTTTTCTCACTCTAAATGTAGCAGAAAATAGCACAATATCTTCCTAATGGGGTGTTTTAAATGGAACGGGGTCGGGTCTTAAAAGTTAGAAAATAGGAGCCCCGACTCAAACTGTGGTAGCATATGCGACCGCATAACTGATATGCGGCTCGGAAAGGGGACCGCAAACGTGGTCCTCGAGACTTGAACATTCTGCTCGAGTATGCGACCAAAATGCGGTCCGCATACCTGTTCTACGGTCACATAATGCACCGTAGAACTGCCCTTCGCAAAACTCACAAGGAGGTTATGCGACGACTATGCGGCCCGGATATCGATTATGCGATCACATAAATGGCCGCATAGTTGTTCTCAAAATTAGCCAACATTCTGCCCCACTCTGCAGCAGTTATGCGACCCGCATCGCTATTATGCGATCGCATAATGGGCCACAAAAATACACTCTTCTGAAAAATATTTTTCTTAGTTTTTTAATGCACAGGTCAATCCAAAAGGTCCATACCGCGGCTCGCTTCCTAACTTGGCACTACGAAATTTTGGGTTTTTGAGTAAAAATTTCATGGGGCCTCACATTAAATAAATTAATGATAATGATGAAGTCAATCTTAGTCAAATATAACAAAATCTAGATCAAGCGATGGACGAAGTAAGCAAGATGAATGATGTAACTAATATGTTGGAACCAAATAAATGCTCATAAATGTGAAGATTTAAGTGCACAATCAATCTTAGTAGACGTCGTAAAAAATAAATAAATGTGAGATGATTGTGAAATCTTTGGATCTTCTCTATATCGTGCAATGATATAAACTTTTTGTTGTGCAATCAATGAATAAGACTGCTTTTGTATTCACTCTCAGATGACTCTTTTACAAAGTGTTCTTTTGTCTTTTTTGTCCGGTCCCCTCTTTCTTTGCTCACTCTTCCTATTTATAAGGGAAAATCCCTCAAAAAACCCTAAAAGTACAACATTGAGAATATTCGAAAAGCATATTCTTACTGTCTCCAACTAAGCTTACAATAGCGTGGATGTCATGCATCGACTGACCGCCTTTGGTCGTTACCTTTCACCACGGCGACCATCAGACGTTGCATCATGATAACCTCGTTCCTCGTCCTCCTCTATAATGGTCGTGAATGCCAAATTTGGACCCATACAATCATGCAATCAGTAATTGTCACACCTCCTTTTGGCGCTACCGCACCCCGCGAGGGGCGTGATGGAAGGGAGTTTTTTCAATTGAAGGACAATCGAGACGGGATTCGTTTACTAAGAGATTCAGAGTCGCCACTTGGGAGATTTATGGTGTCCAAGTCACCGGTTGAATCCCGAATCGAGGAAAGGTTTTGACTCTATTTAATAGTCCGCGAACCAGAAATTCGGATAAGGAATTCTGTTAACCCGGGAGAAGGTGTTAGGCATTCCCGAGTTCCGTGGTTCTAGCACGGTCGCTCAATTGTTATATTCGGCTAAATTATCTGATTTTTATATGCTTTAACCTATGTGTGAATTTTTGACTTATAACCGTTTTAATATTATCACTATTATTTTTAACAGAGAGTTGCAACGTCGTGAAAATGTGTTTCGGACCATACCGTACCAGTACACCTATGGCTTTTAACACACTTAGACTCCGTTGAGACTTGGATTTGGGTTACATAAATGTACACCCGAGTTTAGGGAAATAATTTATTTAAAAGCGCGCCTAAAGTGACTAGCGCATCGTTATTTGGAGAAGGCCGTAAAATCAGTTAACCGACACGTCCCGGAATCTAAGTATTTACAGTAATCACCTACTGAGGGCCCCGTAGTTTGTGTGTTATTTGGCTAGGCTCGTCTCATTATTGTTTAAAAGCTAATAAACTGCTTTTATTATTTATTATTTTTGAAGAGAATTTGCAACGTCATGGAAATGTATTTCGGGCCATACCGCACCAGTACGCCTATGGCCTTCAACACATTTCAATTTCGTTGAGATTTAGATTTGAGTCACATAAATGTGCGCCCTGGTTTAAGAATGTAATATTTGTTATTTCGCGCCTAAATCTTTTACG